>JAQIWH010001014.1:0-36647 GCA_034695005.1 Cryptops parisi | reverse complement strand
TAATGATTCATGCATATTCGTCTCCTTAGTTATGTCTTTTATGATGTTGCGTATGTTTTTGATGTTTACATTTTATTTACGATGCATTACGATCATTATTATTTTATTTACGATAAATCATAATTTTATTATAAAAATCTGACAAAAATAAGAACTAAAAAGATTCGCTAAACAATACACAGTTTATGCTCAAAACAGAAACAATAAAAAATTTCGATAAATTGCGCTGTTAGTTTTAAGTGTATTATAGCCACGTATCTACGCTTAATTCGATTACATCGACAACTTAACGTATCGTCACGTTAATTGAATAAAAGTTTGAGCCTTGGAAAAACCAAACGAACGGTCATTAAATAAATCGCTAATTTAAGCAATAACGTCTGATTAGCAAATAATAAAAGCAATATTTTAATTAACTCACTTCCGTCATGGAGCAGTCGCACATACCGCAAACGCAGAGACCCATTCCAGAACACATAAGTGATGAGTTGTCTCTGCAAATTTGTTATATTTTCCAATATATTAATTACAGGGGAAAAAACAATTGAAGTGTCAAAAGTTTTCCGGAAATAACTAAAAGAAAAAAGAATTTTACTTGTAGCAATTCTCGTCGTTCAAAGACGCAGCTGCTTCAGTGATACCACATTCGCATCTTCGACCATAGCGTTTGGGATTGCAACTGCACGTTCCGCAAACCAAGCTACCATTTCCGTAAGTGCATTTATCACTAGGTCTTGGCTGTTGGAAAAAAAAACAGCAAACATAAAGGGAAGATGAGTTCTCTTCGTTCTAAAAATCCTCTCTCATCCATCATCGGAGTAGATTTTTACCACAGGTTTCTCGCAGTCGCACTCGCAGATCATTTCAACTTCCACCAACACGGATTCTTCGATTCCTTGTGGCGAGATTTGAAAGGTTTGAAACCGTTTGTTCTTTTCAGGACATCGTTTCACCTCGATGTAAACTTCAAATGCCACCTGTTGTTCAAGGCAGACCAACAACCCCAGATCCGTAATTCAATAATCCGTAAAATTAAGTTATTATTATACGCTTTATATTAGCTTCACTTATCACACTTTGTGAGTGAGTTGGAAATTGAACGTATACTGCCATCTACAGGCGTTTATGATAATGATAATATACTGTATAATGCTATAATCCAATGTACCAAAAATTTCATAAAGTGAAAACCCCATAAATCGAAAACCGCATTACGAACAATGCAACTAAAATCGCATAAAACCAATAAAAAATTGCAGAAATCTGAAATAGAATTACTCGAAACTCGCATTAAAATTAAAATTTTCATAAATACAAACTTGAAGAAATCGAAAACTCTAAACTCGTGTGAATGGAAATAACGAATAAGTCAAATATCGAACAAATCTAAACTTGCATAAAGTGAAACTATATATATATATATATAAAGCGTATTCTTAAAAACGCAAGCTCGATTTTAATTCAATGAACTTGTTTTAAAGAGGAAATCACTTACGTTCGTTCCGACTTTTAAGTTCTCGCAAGTGTTGTTTATCACCAATTCCCTACAAATAAAAGAAAAATATCATTATGAACATTCAAGATTGAAAAACACCCATCTACAGGGTGTTCCTTAAAAGGCTAGTCGAATTTTAACCTCAAATGCAGCAAAATGTCCAGATAAACATGTGTCTGGAAATGCTTACTCATTATACATCCCGTCAGCGATTACGATACAATAATCTATTTACTTACGTGAGATCACCCTGTGTTATCTCAAAAGGAAAGAGTTTCGGGACCCATGTTTATATGGGTTGTTTGCTTTGTTTTGATGGATAGAATTTGTGGTTAAAATTTCACTCGGTACGCTCTGTATATTATATATCAGTAAATGTCGGTACACAATATATACAACAGTGGAATCCGGTTATTATAATCATGTTATCAATCGGGTGTTATCACGATGAGTCGGTTATTTCCATTGCTGGTTATTGTTATCAAAAAGCCCTAGTACCAAAGCGATCACAATAACCGGATTTTACTGTATTTTGTAAATTTAAACTTGTAATTGACAGATTTACCCGTTGGGATTCAAGCACCGAGTATAATACGTGACTCGAATATCTGAAGATGCATCGTCTTTCAATATCAGAGTCGATGAAATTTTCTATCAAAATAAACAAAAAGTGTAATATGAAAATAATACTTCGCAAGAAAGCCAAAGATTTCTTAATAGTTATTAACTTACATCGTAATGTTGTCTAATCAGTTGAACGACATTTTTCGAGTCATGATCAAGTGTTCCGGTACCAGAACCTTCGAGGTTAGCAGCTAGTAATTTGTAAGTAGCGATGCTTGTTTTCGTCACAGCAAAAATGATATGCACTTTCTTTTGCGAGACAACCTCGTTAAGAAAGCCGATAGATGGATAATCCTAAAAACATAACAGATTATACAGAATGTTCCTAAAAGATATCCTTTGTCTGGATATCATGACTATGTATACGGTAGTATAAATAGTTCTGGTATACAGTAGGAAAATGAAAAACAGTTTATAATGCTAATAAATAAGTCACCTGTTTCGTGCTCTCGGTGTACTCTCCATTGTTATCTAAATGGCAATGGCCATCACACGGTTTAACAATCCCTGCCAACTGAAAAGAAGAATTAGACAACGTGTTATTAGTTTAGATTGACTAGCAAATTCAAAACGATTCAATGCTGAGAATTAGCAGGTAGTTGTGGTTTAAAGTGGCCTACTGTTTGTACTAGGCGAAATTCAAGTAGAGCGGAAATTGAAATTAGGTGTGAAAGATTCGCTTTACTCAGATTGTATAATTGTACACGAAAATCAGTTTAAATGCTTACAAAGCAGAAACGTGCAATTTATAGATTTCAGGCATTGTATAAATTTTTAGGCTTCTTTTGGCAAAGTATGAATTTATCTTTGGAAGCGTTTAGGTTAGGTTTAAATTTTTTTAGGCCTAAATTTCAGGTGAATCGATACTGTTAAAACGTGAAATATTTATTTAACTAAATATCCAGTTGTAATGTTCTAATTTCGTTATCTCATAAAATATGCCTAATTAAAGTGAAATATCTATTAAAGATGTGAAATGAAGGTTAAAAAACTAAAGTTAGAACCAATTGAAATTATAAACAAGCATTTTTTCCTGATTTTCATGTCCATTGAAGATAAACATCAGAAATTACAGTCTTTTTCGTAAACATAAAACAGGATGTTACTGGCAATGTATAAAATCTAGGCATTTTATACCATGCCAATCCTGGTTTAGGAAATGTATGAAATTAACATTATAATAATTATGTTAAACAAGAATTTAGGCTTGGTTTATATTTAGGCTTAAATGGTTTTTTTTTTGTTTTTTTTAGAGAAGATGTTAACTAACCTAAACAATTTTATACAAGATGTTATTTCATACTTTGCCAAAAGTGGGTAGGCATCCTATTCAATGCCTAAATTCTATACATTGCTATAATAGTAATACTGTAGTAATAAAATCTTTGCTTCTATGGTAAATCTGAGTGATTTATAGTGATATGGTAAATCTACCTATGTGATATTTATAGTGATTATGTGATAATCCCGAATTAATGACCAAAGAAAATAATACTGAAATCTTTCTGAATCAATTTGAATCTGACTAGTGTACAGTACTTACTTTTCCATCACCAGCAATATGGTAACCATCGTCTGTAGAGAAGACAATCAATTTCCTAGAAACATTTCGCCAAGCAACTGGTTTTTCGCACACAATAGCTTGCATCAGTGCGTCTAGTCCACCTTCTGGCGAGTCAAGATTTCCAGACAGATTAGCATTACGTACCAATATCTGAAACCGAGATTGAATGAATTATAAGTATACAATCCAACTTGCAATTCAAAAAAACAAAACAAAAAACAAACAAACAAACAAGAATCACATAAAGTAAACATCTTTTACCTCAAATTTTGTAGCATTCGTATCGAGCGGCATAATGTTTCTGAATCCAAACGGCGGAGCGCATTTTTTATCACATGGAGCCTTTAATCTAAATAGAAACAACGAAAATTTTGCGTATACTCTTAAATTTTATATCTTTATTGTCTTATTAATGTTTTGTAAATTCAACATGATATAGCTTACTTGGAAGGACTGGTACTGACGAACGGCATTACGGTTTTATCGACAAATGCTCCAAAACCCAGTCGGAAATTTTTCGTTATTTTAGACATTTCTACAGCTATACGAAACAAAATTCATTTAATCCAGAATGTGTGATTATAAAATATTTAGTTGAATTACCCACTTCTCTATTATATTCTCTGTTATAACTGATTTTGGCGCTATTCGTTGTTATTTGGGTTATGGGTTTGGAGGAGGGAGGGGGGGTAGGTTAGAAAAGCAAATCTACCTGAACTGAATTAGGAATAGTTATATATACTGAACCTTAACCCTAATAGTTATATATATAACCTTGTATGTAAATGTTTGTTCAAAAATTAAAAATCGATAAACACTACTAACCAAGTTGTTCTCCAAGAGAAGCGAGTTTATCCTTGTGAACGAGCATGGTGTTGGAAAAATCCATGATGCAATAAAGGTCGACTGGATAATCGACAGCTTGTCGAAAGCGAATGGGCAGTATAAATGGTTCTCCTGGAAGAAAAAACAAAAAATAACATCAACCAAAAAAACAAACAAACAACAAAATGAGATGATAATTTGTTATGACAACGCATTTGAAAATCGCTTAAAATATATTTCCCTGCGAATGGCAGCTGCGTGATTTTGTGATTTTCGAAATAATGACATCTTTAATCACACTTAAAAAGGCGTTTTCAGCTAAACGATCGTCGTAAATCAGAAAACCGCCTCAACAGCTCTCGTAAAGCGGAACACCAAAGTACAATAAAGATTTATACGCACTTTATTATGAACTTTTACAACAAATTAGGAACGTTGCTACCACACGCTGGTCTACATCAAAAGGTAACTCGTTTGTCAAACTGTAATGACCCCCATGTCCATGTTACTAAAAGTATACGAACTTTGCAATAAATATTAAGTTTATACCTATTAACAAATTTTTCTCAAACTTATTATTTATGCGCATGTAGGTGATCCCCGTTTATCCGCGATTTCACGCTTTTCTTTATAATTTATAAGCTTTATATTAGCTTAACTTGTGAGTTTGTGAGCTGGGAATTTAACGTATACTGGCATCTAAAATCGTTTATGATGATATACTGTATAGTCCAATAGACCAAAAAATCGCACAAAGTGAAAACGGCATAATGTAAGAAAACTCGCACAAATCGAATTAAAAAAAAAAATTGCAGAAATCGAAATGGAATTAATTGAAAATTACATAAATCGAATATCACATCACTCAAAGATCGCATTAATATAGATTCGCATAAATCAAAATTCGCATAAATTGAAACTTGCAGAAATCAAAATTTGCAAAAATCGAAAATACAATTACTCAAAACTAGCATAATTCGAATATTCAATTATTCAAAGATCGCATAAAGCGAAACTATATATAAAGCGTATTCTTAAAAACCATTTTTAATGTAGGCTTACTTGTTTATATACATACAGTATATGTCACCGGCAATAATATAATCCAGGCATTCTATGAAATCCTAAGCCTGTTTTAGGCAATGTATAAAAATTAGCACTGAAATGGTTACATAGAGAGCAAGAATTTAAAACTAAAACCTAAATTTAGGCTTAAATGTTTGTTTCAAAGAAAATGTCGTTGACTAACTTAAACTAACCTTAACTAAGCTAAACAATTGTATGAAGGTTTTATTTCATCTTGTATACAAGATGAAACATTTCGTTAGTATACTTTACTAGGCATTTTATATAATTCCTGGATTCTAAGTTATACATTGCCGGATTCCATACATAAATACTTAATTTTTGCATATTTTTATGAGTTCATATTCATTATTACAGTATTCTAAAACTACATAACTATTCAATATGAATAATATTTACCTGGACGCAGTCGTAATCGTACTTTTTGTGGAGCGAGTTGAACGATCTCTTTGTCTCCTTTTTTGCTCAATGATGTATTCTTTAGAATTAAAATTTGCATTAAATATCCATTATACCGTACAAGTCTTATAACAAGAAACAATATCCAGATCTTACTTGTAACAGTTGAAAACTTGATGCCGGTTTTTCAATAGTTGTCTTCGCACACTTATTCCTTTCTAAAGCTGTCGCAGTATCGCACCGTGACAGACTTTCGCTGAAAGTCTAACCAATAAAGTTTAAGAAAAATAGAGTTAAAACTTAACATACTTTTGAAACATAAATCAGTGGTGTGTAATTGATGCCAATTATTTTTTAAAGGAGTTCGATGTTATTGAGTAATTAATCATTGTCTACTAGAAGAAAATCGATTATTGTGAATATAGAATTTTCATTATCAAGTCAATATTCTAAAATCTAAAATAATCGTTTATCTTCATCGTTAATTATCAATTAATTATCAATCACATTGCATGGAATCAGTAATTAGTGATAATTGTCAAAATTGTATGTAGCTAAATTTAGCAGTTTCACTAATTTGTTTACCAATTTTATCGATTTCTTTTTTTGTCATTTAAAGTTAAAAACAAAAGAATCGGTTAATTTCAGCAAAGCATAACATGAGTTCAGTAAATCTACAACAATTTAACAAGGGGCTCGCGGATTCCACTTTAACAGTAAAATCCGGTTATTATAATCAAGGATAATGCTATCAGTCGGTTATTGTTATCATAATTAGTGCGTTCCAACACAGTTTGTTTATTTGGTAGTTTCCGGTTATAGCCAGGCCCAGTCTGATGTTGCTATTTACTTGTACTTAATTATGGGTTTATTAGGTTAAGAAAAACATATTGTTTCGTTTTCCTAACCTAACCTGCATAATAAACCCATAATTGAGTACAAGCAAATAGCAACATCAGACTGGTCCTGGCCATAACCGGAAAGTGCCGGTTTTTTTACCAATATTTAATGTTAACAGCCGGTTCTTGTTATCAAAAACACTATAGTTGTCTCAAAAAGCACTATAAAAGTCTCTGAAAGCACTATAAGTCTCATTTGTTATTATAGTCTTAAAGTGATCATAATAACCCGGATTCCACTGTATTGAGTGATCAGTCGATGTTTTTTTGTTTTTTTTAGAAAAATATTCCGACTATTCTGAATTTTTCCGGATAACTGATAGTTGCTATTGACAATTACAGCATATGATCAGAATCGACAACTTATTATCCCAAATGCAAAATAAAATTTACCATTGAGTACTTAACTACTGTAGTATTGGTATTATATAACTAGTTATTACTTAACTAGTATTATTAATCAACTTTGCGCCAATAAATTAATCACTAACCAACGTTAAATTAATCAAATACACATTATGATGCGGATATAAAAATGAAATATAGCTTACACTTAAAAAATGTTCATCTTTTATCCAAATAACTAAACTTCTTTTCATGTCTGTCTGTTTGTACGCGCATAATGCATAAACGATTTTCAATTAAATTCAAAAACAAAAATGCTAGTAATAACCTCCCCCCCAAAAAAAATAGCTCTGAAATCGTCAATCGACAGAATTTCTAGTTTATCTTAAACATTTAAAGTTACAGAAGTCACACATAACATGATGACATAATCACAAGTTATACTAATATAAGTCAAAGTACAAGATTAGTCAAAAAGATGTATCTTATATGAGATTGGCATTTTTATTAATAATTCAAAAAATCTTGTTATTATTATTATTACAATATTAATTGAAGAGCTCCGGGCACTAAAATATAAAACCACATTATAAAAATTGTTCAGGAGAGCCGCTATTTTCTGGTGAGAAATTCCATAGTGCCATACTGAGCAACAAGATGATTGTCTATAGGCCTATTATATTACCATTTTCTAGAAAATCCAAGAAGTGATGAAAGCAAAAAACTAGGAACAGTCGTGAAGAACAGTTTGATATAAAAATATCATATTTGAAAAGAAAAAAAATTGTGGCCTGAAGCCCTTCAATTGCAAATAAAACAAATTGTACTCTTTCAACCCTCCCATACATCCATTTAAGTGGCCTGCATCAAGATGAACTTTTTAGTCTGAAAACAAATTTACATGTTGTCGTCTTGCGTATAAGGTGGTAACATCTTTTTGACTCACCCTGTATTTTAATACTGTATATAATAGGATATACCACACCTCATCGCCGCACCATGCACATTGAGCACTTTCTTGAATACAAGACCCGCATGTTGTCATCTGCAAACAGGGATTTGCTGAAAGTATATTACAATTTTGTTTATTTATTGTTTATTTTACAGATTTTGAACTACAACTGCATATATAGAGTACATAATATAATATACAGTACAAGTAAATTATCCAAAACCACTGATAGATATGAAGCCAACTAGGCTTGTAAGTGTATACGACTATATGATATACAGAGTGCTCCTGAAAAGTCCAGTCAAACTTTAACTATTAGATGCTATGCACAAAAAACATAACAAAAATTCCATATAAACATGGGTCCGGAAATACTTCCCTTCTGAGATAACCACATAGTGAGTTCATGTAAATGAATAGGCCCGTTTGTCTCATAATCGTTGTAGATATGTACTGAGTATGAATTTCCAGACTTTTTATTTGGATGTGTCAAAATGCGTTTCCTGTGGTTAAAATTTGACTAGAACTTTTAGGGACACCCTGTATAATCGAAATATAACTCGTTTTATCGTAGCTGGTTAAAATTTAAATTTGAAAATATAACATTGTATTAAAGATAAATCTGATTTGGTACAGTGGAATCCGGTTATTATAATCACAGATCATGTTAATATCGGTTATTATTATCATCATAATCAGTCTAACACATTGTTTAATGTTGTTTTATCTATTGTGTAATGTTATCGGACGGTTATTGTTATCAAAAAGCACTTGTCCCAAAAAGTAATTATAATAACCACATTCCAACTGTACTTCATAAAGAAAAAGGATTTCTTCACGTTCGAAAAGTTTTCAATAACAACCTAATGCACGTCATTAACTTTTACAAAATTCAGTATATGATGAAAAGCGAAGAAAATATTATACAGCACATTTACACTCGACAAAAATTTTTTTTTGCAAACAAGTATAATAACTTACCACAAGCAGAAGTTAGAAAGATGATGAACGACAACGATAATGGTACTAGACAATCCATAAAGTACGAATGGCAACACTTCTTGAAATGAGATTTTTTTCCGCTGATATGCGATTGCGTGAAATGATATTCTGCTGGTTAATCACATTAAAAAAAAAAAAAAATTATATAATAAAATTTATTATAAAATTTCAAAACGTGAATTTGATCCAATTAAATATACTCGTTAACCAACGAACGATTCGTTTCAAAATTACGTACCCTGCGAGTTTGTAAGATATCCTCCTTATCCAAATAGTATTCCTTGATCCTGAAAAACATTCAAAGGAAGAGGTGAAAGAAAGACTTTCCTTTACAACAACGGGAAATATGTCAGTTTCGAGGAAACATTGCGTATTACAATTTTTGCTCATTGAACCAAGCCTGTAGTACACCCACCTCGCTAAAACGAAAATTTGTATTAAAAACGTCAATACAATATTCATATTAATAATAAAACTAGCCTATTGTATTGGGAACAAAAAGAAATACTTTGATGAAGTAATGTAAGGTTCAAGTACTAGATATATAAGTAACTTACATATCTAAGTTTTAAATCCAGAAAAAACTGGATTTAAACTGAAAGTCAACAATATTATACAATGTAAAATATACAGTAAAACCTCTCACAACGACAAATGTTTAATGGAACGGATTTCTGGCTTATGGATACCCTCATTTTATTTAGCGACCACCCCTCTGAACTACTACTTTTTCAAGGGGTGGGTTTCGTCGTCGCTATAGAAAGGTTTCACTGTAATTGAATCGTCATTACCCTTAGCAAACATCCATTTTTAGTTCTTTGAAATATCGGACATCGAGATTGGTATAATGGAGAACATTGAATATTCTAGGTGACTAATAAAGTTTATGCAAATTTTATAAATAATAAATTACTTTTACAGTATCAGTAGTTATTTGAAATATTGGACATTAGTATAATGAATATTCAAGTAACCGATCAAGTTCGTGCAATGTTTCAAGTATTAAATAACTTTACAATGTAGAATAGATTATTATCCACATAGTCACAAATAGGACTATAACATCCCCAAGTGGAGATGAATGTTATAGTATTTTGATACTACTTGCACATGTTGTAGTATTAATTCGAAAACGTAGAAATGATGATGATGCAAGAGGAAAAGGGAGAACCCTGAGAAAACCTGCCCTCATGGTGTCAGACCACAAACTGAACCCACAGAACACGGGTTCTATAGTAGGGATATTGTCAATCGTGTCACTTGCTGTGGTAGGCAACGTTCCTTTCGCTTATCTTGAGCAAGACAGTGCCATCTCCTATTATATAATTTTAGGAGAAACACCATGTAGTACTATACTACACACTGAATACTGAAAATGCAAGTGACTATAGGGTAATTGACAATAATTGAAAATTTACACTGAAAATGCAAGTGACTATAGGATAATTGACAATAATTTAAAAAGCCAATAAAGTTCATATGATTTTTCAGATGAATAAAACAAAACGTATTTTTTCCTATAAATGACAAATTAAGATGCATTAAATTTACTTTTTTAAAATAATAGAATAAAAAAATAACTTTAAAAAAATAAAATTAAAAAAATGGCTTGAAAAAAAAATAGTTTGGGGGAAAAAAATGACAATTGTTCAATTTACAAAAAAATCTTACAACAAGCCTTTACTTATTAATCTTCTAAAAATCATACATCATTTACGATACTTCGGAATGTACTCTCTTCTTTTGAAGAAGCTGGAATAAGGTTATTTGTAATACATATCAAATAACGTAATGTTTCGATAACAGAGCCAGCAACTTAACATATTATAAACAATGTCAGTAGGCAAATAAAGCAATTATTTCATCATACATGACAAAATAGTGAATGTAGTACAATCATCAAATTACTTTTAATAATAATATAATTAATTTTCCATTATTTCACTCGTATTTAACTCATAGATTATATCACCTACAATAACGTCAATTTGAATAATTATTAAGCATCAAATTAATTTTTTTCCATCAAACTTAACTTCATTCTAAGTAATAAATATGACAAAAAACATAAAAAAAAACAAAAAACTGTTGTGTTGTTTTGCATCAAAATATATGAGCTGCCACGAACCTAAATAATTTGGTACCCTAATTGGATAGAAAACAAAATGCTTATATTAAAAATTTAGAAAATGCAAAATACAAATTCATGATACCAAAAATCTTAAACGCCAGTACATAATTTTTACCAACTTTTAAAAGTCCCCGAAACACGCAAATCGTGGTTTGGCAAGTGGAGCAATTTGCACACAGCTGTGAAGTGAAATTCCAACAACAAATGAAAACTGGTTGAGAAAGAATCCGATCGACGAAAGAATCCGATCACAAATCGATCGACTTGCCACACCAAACATTTACATTAGGCCTTTATAAAAGTGTATCATAATTTCTTGGTTAAAAAGGAAGCGCAATCAAGTTTTGTAAAAAAAAAAAATAATTAATAAAAAAAGCAATACTCTAAAAAAAAACAAAGTTTGTACATGATATACAAAATGTCCAATTGAACATTTGTTTCGACATTTCAGAAAAATATGAAGTGCCACATTGCACGATTTTATCCAAGTTTTGCATTAATTTTAAGAATCATCAGGCGCATAAGGCAGCATAATGGTTACTACCAAATATTTAACAAATAGTAAAAAGTGAAAATCTATTCGATTAACATATTCAATATCCATGCATTTTATATATTTTTCTAGGTTTAAAAAATAATTGATGCGAGCACAATTGATTTTTTTGAACATACAATAATCCACAAAAAAATTTTTGTACAAAAATGACAAAACAACAAAATTTTCAATGGTACATTGATGCTGATATTAAAAACAAAAAATGATATTATGCCATATATTATGATTCATCTAACTTTTTAAGCGTGAATTACTGTTATCAGACATTTAAAAAAATATGCAATGAACCAAGTTACAACTTATTAAATATTATTATTTATACATCTTGGAAAAAAAAATAATGAGCAAGAACTAATAATAATAATGATAAATACGAAGGATTCTGTACTTACAAACGTTCAACATAGAAATATCCATACTTATGAACAAGCAGCCAAAATGTGTTAAGCCAACAAACCTAACAAAAGATTTATTGTTCAAAAAAGTTGAACGTTTCACAAGTCAAGAACCCTCTGTATTGTAATAATACAGTTGGTGGATAGCAGTCGTATGTGTAATTGATATCCGCCTCGTTTATCTTGTTAGTAGCTACACTAGGATCTCGCCAAAAAAATTGGCTAACAAAAGTGAGTACTTGTGTGTTATGCAGCTGCCAGTGATATGAGGGCACCACCTGTCTATTGGTATAGACACCAGTTTTAGTTTCAAAAAATGTATCAAATTGATAATAAAAAATCTAGTCGTTTTTAACTAACTTAAACTTGGGTTTACATCCACTAATTTATGTTAGTCAACAACAACCACCTCATGTCACTCCAATTGTTGTGGCTTAACTGCTAACATGCAAGTACTGAAAATTGATATTAAACATCAGGCCACCTAAAAACCAAAAAAAAAATAAATCACAAATTTCAAACTTTAATGAATTGCTATAATAAAACACCAATCTAAAGTTTGATTGTTTCGTAAAGTTGCATAGGGAATGTATACTCGTAATTCTTTCAGCTGCATGAAGAGAATAGTTTTCTTCTCGATCGGTAAATGGACGGAAGCGTATAGCCAGAACATGAGGAACGAGTTATCACAATCGTGTGTATCGTACGATACGGCTATAAAATCCGGCATACATATTTCTTTTTCTTTTTTTGCATGAAACATTATTGAACGAAATATTAGCCTTATATCTAAACAAAAACAAAAACAAAAAATGTCAGGGTGCATGAAAAGCAATTTTCCAATTTTAAATTGACCTTTTCACCTAACCAAAACTAGAGTCAATAAACAGAAATGCAGGGGTCAACAAAACTAAAAATAGTTCAGAAGCCTGCTCATTTTGTTTTTGGGCACCAGCACATATTCATTAACATTGAAAGAAATGTAGAAATCCGGGCACCAGGTATAAATTCTCAGGTGCCATGGAGACCATGCGCCTGTATTTGTCTACTACCCCTGCAGAAATAGAATTTTTAAAACTGTAAGGTACAGTTAGACATGATTTTAACGCAAAGTTCAATATTCAACAACTTTCCAAACAATAAAATATCACTTGGTGATTTTTGATGACAAAGTGACAAGGCTCTAATAAAAAACATTTGTTAATGGCAAATACATGATTTCAACACAAATATCATACGTTACAATTTTTCAAACTGTAAATTTTTGTTAATTTGTTTTTTTTTTTAAACCGCTAAAAATCGAACCCAAAAAAAGGTTACAAAAAATTAAAATAAAGTCTCAATAATATTGTGATAGCTAATAAAATAAAAATCCTTGATTGCATTAATTTAAAACATTTTTAACATCATCCAGTTTTGGTTTGTCACCCATTTCGAATTGCTTTTCAGACACCCTGTAGGAATGGCAACATGAAAACATTCAAGGAATTTTCAAGATACAACATGGCCTCTCAATTTTTGCACATGAGACGCTAGTTACGTAAAACTATTAAAATTAAACTGTAAAGGCACTGCTGGTATTCCAACGTATTATGTTACAGTAAAAAATACATCTAAGTGTGAAAAATACTTTTATGAGAATACTAAATTCATATCAAAAACCAAGTGGTGGATGGAATGTCGCCAAGTAGCACAATCATCGTCAACAATCAACAACATTCGCAAAAAAAATCTTGCAGTGCTTGATTCACGTCGAAAAATTTGTATTACAAAAACCCTCATCAACATGTTAATAGTAAAAACAAATTAACAAGTTGTGTGGTTAATACACTCAGTAGTAACAAACACTATTATTAAAAGCTATGAAACTGCAAGAAAAAAATAAATTCCGATCGTTTACAAAAAAAATTTTTTTTTGGCCTAATTGATTCAGGCCTAATTTTGTTTGGCCCGATTGAATAGGCCTAATTCGGCCCATTTGAATTACTTCCATGATGGTAGTATGTCTGTTTGTATTAAAAAAAAACAACGAGCTGACACGAGCACCTTTCAAAATAAGAACAAGAATAAAACATTAATTCCTGAATGACTTAAGCAGTGCCCTGGAACCCTCGGTCCACAAAAAAAAAAAATACACGTGTCCGAGGGCAACGTCGTTACAATTCCGTCATCATGACTGTCTTGCGTTCGACCCGTTCACTCTCCTTCCTGGTGACCCCCTCCGAAGAAACGAGCCATGGCGAAAGCGGCTGCGACGACGAAGCCGGGCGAACGATAGTGTGCATCGTGTAGCCGTGACCACTCGACGACGTCGACACGGACCTCGTGACGGGTTTCGAAGTAGCAAACGAAGTTTCCTGATAAAACACTCAGCATTAGCATTTGTTCAACAGTCAATACCCATTGACCCGGGAAAAATAGTTGGCAACTGTGATTCACTTACGGTGAGCGCATCTGGTTCCATGGGATCTAATTCTGCAGTACCAGCGGGGGAAACAAGTTGGAAAGTGTTGTTACTACAAGCATTGCTGGTAATATCGGAAAAACTGATTAAGGGTTCAGCAAAAAGAGTTGGGACAACAGGGTCAGCAGCGGCAGCAGCTGGCAGCAAAAGACTAGGGAGGCCCATTTGCGCATCCTCAGCACCATGAATCGTATTGCTTTCCTTTACAACCGAACCCAAGGGACAGGAAGATGATGGCTAGTGAACAGGGTTAACCAATTAGTTTATTTCACCAGCTATCCAGCACACCAATTCCATCAGTATTTTGTTTAACTAGTCAACAGTTATGCGAAACATGGGGGGGTGAAAATGCGAACAACTTACCACTTCGATAATTTCTGAAACTCCGTTCATCAAAGGAATGTTTTTCGCAGCAGTAGCAGCCTCAGGGCTAGTGATAACAAACAAAACATAAACAACAAAAACAAATAAATGTTGAAACTACTTCGCAGCATATTTTTAACATCTAACAAGTAGGCTTCTAAGTGTGGAAACATAGACAGGGTTTTCCTAAAATGTCATCCAATTTTAACCACAGATGCTAGTCAAAAATAACGATGCAAACAGTTATGAGGATGGATCAAAAATTAAGTTTTACTCGTGTATAATATCAAAATGATATAGACACATATTATGTATGTTAGTGTAAAAGATACACCACTTTATTAATTTTTAAACATATTTGCTTAATGACTAACACTTATTGGATGGAGTCATTTTATCGAATGAGGATAAAATTTTACGTCAACGACGACTTTTCGACAAAATGACAAACAAAATTGTACAACGACGGTTC
Organism: Cryptops parisi; assembly: GCA_034695005.1. Classification (NCBI taxonomy): domain Eukaryota; kingdom Metazoa; phylum Arthropoda; class Chilopoda; order Scolopendromorpha; family Cryptopidae; genus Cryptops; species Cryptops parisi. The sequence continues at coordinate 21,075 of JAQIWH010001014.1, read as the reverse complement.
CAAACCAATGAAACTGTGAAAATGGTTGCACAAAACAGGAGCAAATTCGTTAGTAAGGAAAGGAGGGGGGGTAACAAAAAGTTGATCACATTGATCACAAAGTAGAGCACAATGCCTACAATAAGTGTTTACAGGCATTAAACGAATATGTATATAAATTAATAAAGAGTGTACCTTTACACTAACATACATAATGTATGTCTCTATCATTGTTATTTATTTATTCACGAGTGAAACTTATTATTTTTGATACCTTCTTGAATCTGTGGTTGGAACTTGACTTTTCAGGAACACCCTGTATAATTATGGCACAGAGCTAGATGGCACAAGATCAAAAAAAAAATAACATTCTTATTCCTGATTTATCTATTTATCACCATCTGATTTTTTATTTAAAAAATCTGAGTAGCCAAATTAAAAACCCCTTTATCGGTGATTTCGTTGTCACATAACAATGGTGTCATGTCACATTTTTTGCATTAAAGCTTTGTAACTGACGAGACTTTAGTAAGCCAAGATGACTTTGGTAAATTGTGGATTTCAATTTTAGTTTTATCGTCATGTAAGATTTGTCAACAAATGTAATGATAATGCTATCAACCTCTGTGTTCGAAGCACAACAACTATAGACTTACATCACAATTATAACAATTTTGATATCAGCTCGAAAGAACCAATGACCTCTATAGCAAGACAGAATGTGATGACCACGAAACGAGCAATCAAAAGGGCGGACAATTTCAACGAAAAATGATAGAATATCAAGATCCGATACAGAGGGAAGATAAACTATATCAATTCATCTTGTCTTGTGCCAGCTCGAGATAAATTCAACCTCCAGGATGCAAAAAATACCTTTTCTCGGGCTTCTCTCTATCGTTGAATAAGCTCTTTTCATTAGCTGCCAGGAACTTGGCATCGTCGGTCTTCAAATCAACTTCCAACAGTGGTTTCTCTTTCACCCCTACGAATAAACAATGTTTAGATTAACAATCTAACCTCCTCACATCCAGCACATTAAAAATGCTTTTTAAGCATACTGCCTACTTTCATATAAAGATATATACAGACAGTAGGTTAAAAACCTACAATTTTTATGAACGAGGCAAAGCATCTTTTTAAAAATAAAACAGATCAGTACAATAAGTATCAGCAAAAGTTGGAACCTTGCACTGAACACAAAAATAAGTGCAGTTACAACCAGGGGAGGAATGCACCCTCTGACCAGGGGGAGGGGGGTGAGCTAGCTCTAAAGGGGGAAGAAATCAGAACACTATTTGCTATTTAAAACAACACTATTCAACACAAAAAATGCTACATATCAGGACCGATTTGTTTACCAAGGGGGATCATTACCAACATTCATCAGTTATTATACTACTCTTATTATACAGTGTAGACCAAAGTCACTACCCATTGCAAAGTTTAGAGATGAACAAAAATCCTTGTAATCACGTTCAACAATATCTAATGAACACGAATAACAAAACTTCAACCAGTAAATAACATATGCTGGATTGGATAGCAATGTACTCTAGTGCATCGGTTCTTAACTTGGGGTCCGTGGACCCGAAAAAATGTTATGACTTAAAATTTTTTATACTTAAAATGGAAAGAAATCATACAAATAAAATGCCAGTCTTTTTCGAAGGTCAAAATAAATTTTGGAGGTCTGCGACAACAACGAAATATTCAAAGGGGTCCATGGTGAAAAAAAAATAAACTAAAAACCACTGCTCTCGTGCAAACACCACTACCAGATAGGTGTATTCAATTTTACATGGATAGTGACGTTTTGCCCACCATGTATGGGCGGCCAACTGTACAACACCAACACACCTTTTTTAAGTTCCTCTTCAACTTTGGCTTTTAGAATGTTGCATTTCATCTGTTCCGGGGGTATGGGTTTGGCACCTTTACTGCTCAACAACTTGGCGTTGTTCTGGATGTTGCTATCTTTGTTCGGACGACAAGCCAATGGTGCGGGCGAGTCCAAAACCTTCAGCTTCGTTGAAAGAATTTCTGCTTCTACCCAAAATGGAAAACATTCAAACATTAGAAGTTGATCATTTCCATTTTTTCGTTTTTCATCACCGTAGGAGAAGACAAAAAAATTCCACCCACATACCAATAGCACCTAAATGCAGATCGGCATTCTTGCAACCCGACGTCGATGCAGAGAAATCGTTTATCGACTCGTCCGTGGGCAAGGTCGTTCTCTGCTTGGTCAAGGACTTGATCAGATTGTCCAACCTCTCCTCTGCAGACGACATGTCCACTACTTTAACTCCTCCGTTGGGAATCAGTGGCTCGTTGGGACTTGACGGAGGAGTTGAAGCTTGAACGGGTGAAGACGGAGGAGTTGGAACTGGTGAAACTTCTTCCACGGTTGGTAACAACGGTGAAGGAAGTGTCAAGGGCACTCTAGAAATTTTGCCAAGTTTTCAAACAACCACAAGGTCAAACCATGCCCTACAAGAACTTTATCACTTACTCTGATTTTAGCGACACGGTGTCTATCACTTCTGCGGATGCTGTGGCGAGTATTGGCTCTAGAGGCATGCGAGTATAAGACTGTCGACGAGCATAGCGTTGGCTCGGCCTCCTTTCGAACTGAACCGTTCTCCGCGCCTTGTTTTGATGAGTGGTTTGAAATTCCGTTCGCCCACTGTGAAGACGGAATCCATTCGCAATATTGCTTACTTTTAATACACACACTGATGTTCAGTATTATGGAGGGAGTTTTTAAAAGATCAAGTCAAATTTTAACCACATATTATACGCATCAAAACAAAGCAAAAAAGTCCATATTAACAGTGGATTCAGATATATATACCTACCTACCTACAATTAAGCAATTAATAAGACAACAGGCCTATGTCTTCACCCTGTGTAAATCTCAAAAGAGAAGCATTTTCTCGGACCCAATTTTATGTGGGTTGTTGTTTTTGTTTTGATGCATGACACCCGGTGGTTAAAATTACCAGACTAAACCTTTCAGGAACACCCTGTATATTTGGTTTATAAGCAGCATTTGAGCACACACCTGTAACGAAATCGGGATCCCATCCTGAAAAAATTCTGCCTCGTCGTAGGCATTTTGACAGGTCCCTTCAGTCTGAAGAATGCGTGATGCTCTACGGCACATTTCCATAGATGTTTACACGCTTTGGGATTGTGTAATCGAAACAAAAACGTATGCTCGTGCTCTTTCCCCTATATAACAAACAAACAAATTCGCTATGTGAACGACTGCATTTCAAGACTACACATCGGTGGCGAGCTGACAACTGCAGCAGTATGACAAGTCATGAAAACTTACTGCAAATTTTCACTTATGAAAGTCTACAAATTAAAAAATATCTTCACAAACACAGGTGACACTCGCCTCAAAGATTAACATTAAAGTACCGCATTTTTGCAAATATAAAACGCACTCAAATATAAGATGAGACTTTTAAGGGTTTTAGTGAAAAAAAAAAGAATTTGTAGAGGATGCACACATGAGATAAATCTAACAAACAGCTTGCTGAACAATGAAACTTAAGCTGTAATCGGCTTCAATGTAATATGTTTTTCAATCAAGATTCAGGAGGATACTGAAGACTCCACAAATAACACACCCATTCATATATTTTGTCTATTCCACCGGCAATATAATAGATGACGATTCTTTATTGTACCCAATTGTTTATTATAATTTATATAATATGCCCACAAATATAAGATGCCTTGTGTAAAATCTTGTTCTTATATTCACGAAACTAGGATTATGTAAGTTTGTAACATTCAAGTCTCTGCTAAGAACAGCATGTAGATCAACCTTCCAGTTTTATCATTTACAAACTATAGTTTCAGAAGCGAATCGACTACATTAAATGAGCATTATCTGTATTGAAATAAAGATAAACAAAATTTTATTTTCACTCACCTCGTCGTCGTCTTCAACAACAATCAACGTGAGTTTCTTTTTCTTGAAATCCAGTTTCGTGATCTTAGGCCAGAAAAAGAGCCCAATTTTTTGAGCTCTTTCAAAGACTAAAATTCCGGTTGGAGTGAGCCCTAAGTAGTACTCGTTTCCATCTTTACCCTGCGTCAAGCAAAATACGACAAAAGACATTCTTATTAACAACGGAACCGTGTTCAACTAGAAGGTGGCAAATGATTTGATCTCTTATAGTGAGAACAATACATTTCCCAAAAAATCTACTCAACTCCTTAAAATGATAAAACAAAACCAAGAAACTCACCAAAACGGTATGCATATCGACACCATACATTTCTAACCATTTGGCTTTGTTCAGGTAATTGATTTCTGCCTGAGCAGGTGTTTGGCCTCTGTTAAAAAACAAAACGATTGGGGATCGTACTGTACACGATAGTCTTTTTTCACACACACAAAAAAATAACCAGTTAAAAGCTACAGAAGTTAGTTAAAAGTTAGTTACGACCATTTAGTTGAAGACATAAAATCCGACTTGATGTTACCTTAACACCTTAAATTGCTCGAAAATTTCTTCCTCCATCGATTCCGTCTGCTCGGGAATGAAACGGAATTCCGAAACCAATGCGAGATTATGACTTTCCTCTTCATAATCGCCCAATTCCGCTGCGTTGAAACAAAAATATGCAACAAAATTCAATACATCATCATCACCATAGAACGAGTTCAGTGAATTTTCCTAAGTGAAAATTTCACTTACATTGAAGAGCCAAAGCGCATAGTTCTACAGCTGTAGGATACGGACATTCGAGTCGACCAGTAAGAATATCTTGCTTCAGTTGAAGGAAGAACTGATACCTAAGCAAATTGAAAACAAACAAATTAATATAAACAATAGTCTATTAAATAACAAGTAAGTGTACATTACATAGTGGTAACCGACGAAGTAAAAAAAATGCAAACCTAGTAAGTTCCTCACGAAGACTGTTCGGTTCGGAAGAATAAAATTTAACCTTTAGTCGAAACGTGAAGGGTGGACCAACTGCAAATTATTATTAAAAAGTACACTAATATTAAAAATTGTTATAAAGAAATGTGATTTTTCCTCATTTCTTATACATTTTTCACAAAATAAAATTGAATTCAATGAATTATTACTTTTAACTTGTTTCTTGATGAGTTTCGTTGGATCCAACCAGTGCTGCAATAATAATAATAAAAATAGACAAGTTATGAAACAAACAATTTGTACATTACATTTAAAATTCGAATCAAAACAAAAATATAACCACATCACATGAACAGCATAAAACGTAAGCTACAATAGCTACAAAAGAAAATTTGTTTGCTACATATAGTCACACCACAATTATTTTTAAGCACTCAATACAGCTGATACAGTGGCTCTTAGAACACAGATAATCGTTTATTGGATTAACCCAATTCCCTAATAATAATAATGATATAACTACCAATAGCTTAAACACAGTTCACTGCATTATATTCACACGATTCTTTCGTATTAACAAATTTCATAGAGTAATAGCAAAATTGTATGAACGAGCGCAAGATGCTTACAAATTTAAAACGTTGCCACTGGATTTATCATACCAGAAGAACAATCCATTGTAAATCATGTTACACGCAATCCCATTACCTTCACGCTGGATATACTTATTGTCATTTTAAATAATTAACCGACCAAAATAGTAAAGATGAGAAGCGAGTCTAAAAATATGAATAATCATTATTTAAAAAAATAATTTATAGATACATTGTAAATTAATATATATTTAAAATAATAATAATAATGATAATAAAAAATTAATCCACAGTATTTTCTGGTTCATCTATCTTTGTTTTTTTGTGTGACTCAATAGTCAACTCAACATAATTGCATTCGTAACCAAAGATGAAATTTATAACATGTATGATGAAAGAAAAAATAATTTCTCTTGATGAACACAATTAACGCATCTTTCACTCGTCATACGAGACTTTAAAAAACAAATTTCGAAATTTAAAGAGAAAACAAAAAATTCGCAATCAACCACTTGTTATTGATTACAAAACTCATCCAACTCGTACACTCACTTGAACGTGATTTGCATCCATATACTGCAAACCGAAATAATCCTTTTCTATTAGATCCAAGGAATAGAAGACCTGTTCGTATAGTTCTTGACCCAACGCTTTCTTCTGTAATACAAAAAAATAAAATAAAATAAATTAAATTACATAAATATATCAAAAACATGTTATGAATAAACGCTTTATCATGTTAACTCTAGTTTGAGCTACACATTAGTTACACCACATTATTTCTTAACGTTGGTACTTGACCATTTCAGCACTGAACATGACCAACAAATCACATGAGCACATTACTCCCCCCTCCCCCTTAACATATTCAAATACTTTATATACAATTTCAAATATGATTCATTATTTTGAACATTTATAAAATATCGCCATGAGGGAAGGAGGGGGTAATATTAGACTCTTCATAACTGTTATTGAACAAATTTTCTATACTCATAAATAATAACTCTTAAATGTATTTATTTTACCTTTAAATGTCAGCACATGTAATGTAAAGAATGTGATAACGTAAGGTTTACTAGCCATCATTGCAAAATTGACACCCATAACATCAATCAATATGCCATGTATCATATCAAAGCCATAAAATGCATAATGCCACCGATAAACCTGTACAGGGTGTCTCATGATTCATCACCCTGTTTGTTTTTAACTTTTTCATTTTGATTTTTTCTTCTCCATATTCTCATAAAGCAATTCAAAACGTTTTTATTACCCACTTTTTTTAATAATTAATTTTGGTTATTTCTACCCCCAAAAAAATCAGCAAAATTTGGTTCAAATCAAACTTTATTTTAATCTTGAAGAAAGAAAAAAGAAGCAAAGATTGGTAAAATTTCAGTGCTGAAATTTAATTTAACCAAAAATTCCTGAAGTTAAAAAATAAAAGTTGAACCAAATTTAGCTTGTTTTGTTTAATTTTTGTTTTGTTTTTTGTAAAAATACATCAAAATTAATAAACAAAATCTTTGACTTGCTTTTTAATAATGTGAAAATGAGATAAACATAAAAAAAAAACAATAAAAAAGTTATAATAAAAACCAATCGAGTGATGAATTATGGGACACCCAGTGCATTAAAACCTACTTGCTGTGTATAAATATATATATCACAGCACATATTGCTAATACAGTGGAATCCAATTATTATGATCACTTTGGGATTAGTGCTTTCTGATAATAATAACCGGCAACTAACTAATTATGACATAAAACAATAGCCGGTCGATAAACATTATCCGGGATTATATAAACCGGATTCCACTGCATGTTCAGTCGTTACACAAATACACTTTATTTGGGGATCGTGTCAACTTAATGGTCGCGAATTTGATCGTTATTTGTTTTATTAAGTTTCAAAAAATACAAATAGCCAAGGCACGCAAAAACAAATGAGTCACATTCTCTGGCTTAACGATGAGTGGTTCTCCGCTTGACAAAAAAACATAAAGCAAGTGGTTCCACTTGCATTGCAGTGTTTTTCAGAGGAGAACATCATCATGTGTGCAACTTTGAAAGAGGAGCAACAGCTGCTCATGCAACAAGCACAACATATAACACAACACACAACAACGCCTATACAAATTATTCACTCTGGGAACTTTCTTGAGTGCTAACAAAGGATGACCCCTTGATCTTGCACAAGACAGAAAATAATTCTGCTTCTCTCGAATTATTTCAAGTTGAAAAGGATTATCACACCAACTTTTTTTTTTTTTTGGCATCCCAAAAATAAAAATAAAAAGTGTTTCCTGCATAAACACGACAAAATTTCTCGCTAGCTTTCGCTGGATTTAAAAACTTCCCAAGATAGTCATCAACGTCGTTTATCTGTGAAAATTGTTCTGTGGCTTATGGAACATGAATTTTGATATACCATGACATATTATACTAAAGTATACTTTAGTATAATATGTCATGGATATATACATATAAATTTTTAGTGAGTTGGTAAGAAAAGTAAAATATTTGCAATTATATATTCAAAGATTAGCAAATGTAGAAACTAGGCAGGTTTACACGATGACAGTTTTTTGGCGATAGTTGCTGCCAAAACTGTGACTATTGTCACAGTTGAATTCGTGTCAATGATGTTGTAATGCCAACTTTAATTTTGAATATTTTCTACAATTAAAACGTATTCCAATGATATTTTGGATATTACTGTATACAAATAAAAAGCACTATTTATATGAAGATAGTTGTCGCTGTCATGACAGCACTATCTTCGAAACTATCTCATCGCCTTTAGTTTGAAAAAAATTTCTGATAAATTAGTAATAACCTTAAAATATAAAATCTGTTCAAAATATGATTTAATTTCTTTTTTTTTTTTGGTTAAATATTAATAGGACTCAATTAAAAAAATTTTATTACTGGAAAATACAATGTTCCGCCCAAAATTTGTAATTTTTTTATTAAAATATATTTATTACTAGCTACATAGAAAAATACAACTTTCGAGAAACATTGTGGTTGAATATCATGACTGAAAAAATTACTATGAATTAATATTTTCAGCCCAAAATTTGTAACTTTTCATTGAAATAAAATTATATACTTTGTTTTAAAATTATTTTGAGTTTATAAAATAAACCAACATTTTAAAAAAAATAAACCAGCGTTTAAATAAAAATAAAGTAATTAAGATTATGTATTTTTTTAAATAAAAATTTGGTTTTCTATAAAAACATTTGAGGTTAAATTCGTGTATAAACATTTTTTTCTTCATATTTTATAATAATTCCTGTTGACAAATATTTTAAAAATAAATAAATTCAGTTTGTTCATCAATTTGATTGTATTTAATTTTAAATCAACTTTATTAATTTAAAAAACAAATAAATAATGACATATAATTAAGAAGAAAACTTTTCTAAAAAATGTTTTTATTCAATTTAGTTAAAAATTTAATGATTTATAAAAAACTGATTTAAAATACTACAAAAGAAAATCTATTTTATCTCCCACTGTCCCAAAATATGGTTTACATTTCAGGTGAAACTTTTCGATTATAGACATTTTTTAAGAAATAATAAGTTTTTATTGGCTCATAATAATCTAAATACGATTCTCATTCTGATATGCAAGTTAGTTGGTGAAACTTGCACTTTGTTTGTTTTTTTTTTTGAGACAGTGTCATGTCAAAATGCATGCGATTCAAAATGACACCCCTCGTGACTGCAATAATGAACATATCGCTTCAGAAAATTATGCTTTATATGGTAGACATTGAGTCAAAATAATTAATTGACAAATGAAAAGCGAAATGGAATATTACAACAAAAGCTCGACAACTTACTTGAGTCCTAAGTTTTGGATCACCCCCGCATAATAAAAATCAAAAATCTCTCTGCAGCACGTGAACAAATGAAACATAGAATATTTAAACATAGCATAAATATAAATAGTATAAAACATGGTATTATAAATATTTTTATAATATTTTATTCAAATTACATCAATTTTTAATTTTAATCAAGTTGCGGTACCGTGAGAAATATAAACCATAATGGGACAAAAAATTAAACAGCCAAATGTAAACCATATTTTGGAACAAAATACTATTAACTTTTATAGTAGCTTATTACTATAACCATTTTTTTGTAGTAAAAAAAACGAATAATACAAAAATTCAAAATTGATTCTTGAAAATTGCCTATACATTTTTTTACACATTTGCTGTCAAATTTAATTAAATCATAGATATGTATAAAAAAATATATATAATATAATAAAATATTTAATGCGTAAAAAAATATTAAAACAAAATCTTATAACTATCAGTTTCACCACACACGTTCATTAGAAGAAAAAAATTGAACACACACACACACACATCAACTTTTTTTACATCACACAGCTGTCAATTATCTCGTGACTACTGGATGATATTTCCAACTGATAATTAACCCTTAGTGATCTAAATATGAAGTTGGTACATCTCTATGAAAAAACATATAACTAAATAATGAAGTCTGCTCTCCTTCTCGAAATCATTATTCTTGAACATGAAAGCAAAACCAGCATGCCTTCCTGAATTGACATGATCCAGATTTTTCAGGCACCAAAAAAAAAGAACAAGTTATATTGCTCACCACACAACCTATACCTACGTCACCCAACCAGAAGCCAGGATTTTCTATACCTACGTTACAGGTGTGGGAGGAGGCGAGGGAGTTGGGTGAATGGCTTTCCGAGGTCAAAGTTCTTGGTCTTAATAGAAACTCAACTTTTATATATATATATCTTATCTTGGTTACACTTGTCTCCAGATATCGCACTTGGCACTTCTTCACACTTTGGTGGCACTTTTCGCTTTCTGTTGTTTAATCCTTTTTTTCTTTTGGAATCGAGTCAACAAAACAGATGAGCAAGACCATTTCCAGGAATTTCGCTTATGCCCATCCCAATCACCTTTTGACAGATAGTCAACGTTTTGTGAGGGCCTGACCTTGGTGTTGTGAACCAGGTCAATAGAAGATTTTACACTATGACAAAACTTGTTAGAATTGCATATCTACTGTATAAGTTAACTAATAATAATAAAGATTAACTTCTTTTTTTTAATTGGTGATTTAAGTCTTGAGTCATTTCAGGTCAAGTTTTAGTTGCAAGTGTTTTCATTCAAATTTTGTGTTGTGCAAAGACCAGTTATTAAATTATTGTTTTGTCAATATTCTAAAGTTTAGTGAATGAAACCGTTACATGTCAACACTTAATATAATTTGAAAAAACCATTTAATTAACAGTTGCAATACATCAAACCAATGGTGATTTATTTTTAAAAATATTGTAGATTTAAAGTCTCATATCTAACTTTTTATTACAACAAATTTTTTTTTCTGAAAGGTCTTCCAAGGTGGACCGTCCCAAACATTGATAGTCACAGTATCAACATTCAAACTGGTGTTTTGTGTACATGAAGCCATTGCCATTATAAACACCACTTGTTTCTCGATACACAGCACGAAGCACTTATTTTATGTACAGACAGTTCGGTAAACATGATATAAATGAAAAAGGTAAAAGTTTTAAATCACACTCACGTGCAAGTCGATGGACAAGTCGGAGTTGTCGAGCAAGATCACCTTGCACAGGACCAGGTGTTTCGAGGCTTTGGTGGTAGCGTTGGAAAAGTTTTTGTTTCCATTGGCAGCGTTCAAGCCTCGCCCACGTCGCTTACTCAAAAATCGCAACATGGTTTTCGTCACTACGATTTTATACAGACAAAACCTACGGCAGACGACGACGGGGTTCGAAACCCACGATCGCCCATCGCCTCCTTCAAACTCCCGACGCCATGCTTGGCATCATCAAACTAACGTCGTGACGTCACGCGCGATTCTCACAGGTGAAGGATGAATAAAAGAATGGCGCTAATAAAGTGCAAACTGAAGTACATTCGTGACTTCATATTTACAGTGCTCCTAAAATCAAAATTTGTATAGAATTTTTACCTTTAAAATTAAAAATTTAGGTACTTTTCAGTTAATAGTTGTTTTTCTAAAAATCATATTTATCTATTTAAGTAATGATCACTTTTTCAATTGATGTTTCACTACTCGTCTGTCAGGTTTTAATAATGACGTCATATGAAGCACGTCACATTACCACAGGCTGCACGGTGTTTCATCATCCGATTGAAAGATGAAAGCGGAACGATCTCATTGGTGGACATCGTCAACCCTTTCCTTCCCTGTTTTTTATAAGAAACTAACCGTTTGGTCAACAATTAAAGCGTTCAACACGGCTTAAACATATTAAAAAAACAAGACATAATAAAGAAACATTACAAATTTTGTTGTCTCTAACCTGTAGGGTCGACTGAAAACAATTCCAAATTTCACTACACTGGCGCCATTTAGTGGTAGATTTTGACAATGACAACCATTATAAATGTTTTAACTTTTAAAAATTTCACTACTTGTGGCGCTAGCATCAGGTAACAGAATTGATCAAATAATTGAATCAGGGTCATGGTGACAGCCACGAAGTTAGGTTAGCATCCCTCCCCCCAGCCAAGGCAGAGAAGGCATAGACTTTTTCATTAACAGAAAAGTCACGATTTTTGGGCAAACATGATTTTTTAGTCTATGACCCATGGCAAACTATGCAAATTAAAATATAAGCTGAGTGCAACAAAAATGTTAGAAACGCCCACTGGCCAATGAGCATGACATTAAAGTTGGACAGCAAAAACACTTTTGTCGCCCACACTCATTGGCAAGGGGGCGTTCCTAACATTTCTGTTGCACTCAGTTGATATTTGGATCGCATAATCTGTGGCAGCCCTATGGTAAAAACCATGTCTGCTTGGCTTTTAATATATGGTCCACAAAATTTCTGCATAACTTCCACATTTTTAAGCATACATGTAAATAAATAAATGCAACTACAAGACGAAGAAGAAACCAATTTTTTCCAAGACATCAGATAACAATGCAGTTCGTCAATTACATTTTTCAGGATCCATTATCTCAAATGATATAATTTTCGTCATTTGAGATAATAATCATTCTCTTCTAATGTGTAGATTGACCAATTGATTTATGGTACCAATCATATGACATCAACACAATTGGCAAAATGTCTTCATGTACAGATTTCGCTTTCACCATCAAAGGAGGATTTACCAAAACTGCCAACATCGTAACATGTTTTAGAACAGTACTTATAAATATCGGATGTATAATTTTTACAACCCTTTACACGTATTTTTTTATAAATGTCGAATTTCTAACAAACAGACAAATTATACCTCCATTTTAAGCACACAGTTGGTTAAAAAAGTATGTAAAGCACATCACAACATATACTGTAGTTAACTTTAAATCTAATAGTATGTTGGGTTACATATGTCAACAAATACACATTACACATATAGACATACACATTGCACGGCTTCCCGTTTTGCTACAATAAAAACAAGAACTGATTATCTTTACAATTTTATTGTACTGGAAATGATACAATTTTTTTTTTTTTTAAAACGCTTCATCTTCTTAAACCGAGGAGCATAACTGACGTTATCGGGCAATAACGTAGTTAGCTCCTTCCCGCTCTTTCTCAACACTGACATACAATGTAAATAAACAAACAAAAAATGAACAGTGTCAAAAGAACAAACGGTTACTTCATCTCGATGAAGCAACTCAACACGATCGATGCAAAAGAACAAACGCTCGGAACACGATCACGAGTTTGGGAAGGAAAATTTCGTCTACTGAGATAGGTTCGTGCAGCAATTGGAGAAACAAACGGGAGACACTTATTTACAAGTAAAAATAATTACGCTTCTATTGGAAGAAGTGACAATCTAAAAAATATGTACACGAAAGGGAAACGAAAAAACCTCCGTCAACATAAATCTTTTATATGCTCTGAACATAATAATAATAATAATATAAAATAAAAACATTTTTCCTATTAAAACTCTTTACAATTTGCAACACATAATTACAATATCTTACACAACCCAAGCCCAATGAAAAATAAAATCAATAAATATAATATGTATACCAAACTAGTCATGATTTTTAGAGTTTCCAACTACAATACGTAGTGTTTAAAAAAATAAGACTACACAAAGGTGAAGCTTCCAAATTCCACTTTGAAAACAAAAAAATACAACAAACACACAAATCAACTTGGTCCTAACAAAAAATATTTGGGGAAAAAAAATTATTTTTCAAGCTCCCATGTCGCAAAACTGTCCACCGTTCAATTAAAACAAACAAAAAAACGGGGACAGTTTCATTTTGTTTTTGTTTTTATCGTTTTGTTTTACGAATCAATTAACAGCTAAAAGGTTTAAACATGAAATTTTTTTTTACGCCATCATATTGGTCGAACCATTCATCCCGGAAGCCCGTAAAAAAACAAAAAAAAGAACAAAAACAAATTTTCGTTTCGACGTCCGAGTCCATCTCGTATAAAAACGAACGAGAACGTCGAAACCTTGGCACAACTATGATCCATTGAAAGAAATTAGAAAATGCTCTTTTGAGCCTTGTAAAGGCTATTGAAGAGTACCCTTTAGCGCATTACATTTTTCAAAGCCTTATAAAAAATAAAATGACAATAAGCCGGATAGCTTTAAGAGAAACGTAAAATTTAGTTGAAAAAACGTTTTGAGAGAATCAATTTTTAAAGATGCAAGTGATGATGTAAATAATCATTTGGTGCCGCTTCGATTGACAAAAAATAATATATTCTTGCTAAAAAAAAATATAATAAGATGAAAATAATTAACGGCAATTAATCTATAAAATAGTTGCACGACTCAACCTCGGTTAATACTTCAATGAAATATCAATAAAGAAAATTATAATAATAGCCACGATAATGGCAGTCAGCAAAAACATTGTATGTTGTGGATCGATTATATCATATCCATTACGTTTAAAGGTCAACCTTCTTGCTTAATGCTTACAGCTGCACTGTTACAGGGCCAATGACGATGACATTGAGAGTAACAATGAGAAAACATGGCCTAAACCGATTGCATTTCTGTGCTTTTGAAAGTTCGAAATTGTTGTATTGCGATAATTTCAACATTACACCTTAATACATATAATCGGTGTAAATTTCTGGGGTCAACTAATTCACTAATAAAGTAGGCCCTAATTTTGCACCATTAACATTTGTAAACTTAATTGTATTAAAAACTATAGCTAACTACATTAAAACAAAAACAAAAATTGAGTTAAAAATAACTCCATGAACGCAACTGAGTATGTAGTGCGTTTGTGTTTTCCCACCAGAGGCGCTGAGAGCAATGCAACTGGGTATGTAGTGAGTTTGTGTTTTCCCACCAGAGGCGCTGGGAGCAATGCAACTGGGTATGTAGCTTGTTTTTCTCACCAGAGGTGCTAGGAGCAAAGTAAAACAAACCTCACCCTAGGTCAATAACATTAATATCCCGTTATATTATTATAACTCGCCTCCCATCTACGACCCCTTCTCAAAAAACTTAACCACGGCGCAAAACAAGGGCCAATTATATCAATGTGTTGAAAATTCTGTGTAATAAAGATGGATGAGCTGTGGCAGCAGGCATACCTGTACTCTAAAGTAACAACAAAGACCAACATTTTCACCAATCACGATGCTCGCAATATTATGAACCTCGTTTCTTGGTGCAAGAACATCGTGCTGGCAACCGATAGAATCGATCCGCAACATGGTGAAAACGTAAGATAATAATAATAATAATACAAAAAATAAAAATAAAATGGCAACATGGAAATTTGCTTAAGAATAAGCTAAAATTACATTCAAAGATCGAAAAACCAGAACTATGCATTATTAAGAGAGGGAAAAAGATGGTACAAAGTTTTTGTTTTCTGTTGCTTAAATTCCGACCAGGACCCAAAGAAAGGGGAGCACACTTCTAACAACTTGTCCCCAATTGTCTAGTGCAAAGACTTTCTTTTTCTAAATATAAAAAAGAGATGATCTGGAAAATGGATATTTTCTTGTTTTTATCCACGTTTTTGAAAAAATATCGGATGGGATTAGGAGCCATTACGAGTTTTCAAGATCAACATTTAACTGCAAACTACTTTTGGACACATCATTCTGCAGCTAATGGAAGTCGATTAAAACATTCAAGAATAATAATAATTATTATTACCTAAAATTATCGTTATTAATTTGTTGTTGTTCAAATAGCTACTCTAAAACAACGATGATGACAAAAAACTGTTAACATTGAAACCTTGTTTTTTTTTTGTTTTGTTTGTTTTTTTGTTTTGATAAACCTGGAATGGTGGGAAACAGCTGCAAGTTTCGCTACGAAGTTATCCTGACCGTAAAAACAGCCGAGGCGCGTGTTTTTTTTTTTTTTGAAGTTGCAGATTCTATGGGACAAAAAAGCCTCGAAAAAACAACTCACTCTGTTCATTTTTTGGCATGAAATGTTGTATGCCTCCTCTTCGGAATGTCGACAACGACCGACGGCATGCCTTCCCCACGACTCTTCCAACGACGTAGTCGCTCGTTGGTTGCAAAGTCGTTTGAGCATGAAAGACCATCACCTGTGTGTAAACCAGAAACACAAATCAATTAACCGACACATCAATACAGATGTTCATCGCTAATATAGTAGTACAGGGTGTCCCAAAAGTCATCAACCCATTTGTAATTGTTGGGCCAAACTGGCCAAATTAAGATTAAGTTCCAACCAATTGAGAAATGATACATCCCACTCAAACACCCTGTAGCATAAACACTATGTATTAAAAAGAACCAGTAGGTTAAAAAAAACAACTAACCAAATCTAAACAGATTGTTACCTCGGCTTTTGCTTCGACGCAAAAATCCTTTGTCACTCATTTCAGTCAACGAAGACGACAGTCCTTCGTTCTCCCGAAAAGAACCGTTCCGCGACTTGGTGATTTCAAACACAGCGGAATGGCGCCCACGTATCCCACGGCCACGCTTGTCAAGAATCAGCTTCTCTGGACGAACAAAGATGCCGTGTCGTGGTGAACAGGAGAAGTACTGGACTCCCTGTACGGTTCCATCGTTTTTACCTGTTATGCGAATGAAACCATAAATGTTTACCAAAACAACATCAGCATTGACAAGACAAAAAGCTTCACAAGTGCTTGATAGCTCACCTGTAGGAGCATCTAACGCAACGCCAACCCAGACACCACTAGCAAATTCAGTTGTGCCCAAGAAAGCAACAGTGCCAGAGTAATTGTAAGGCCGAATCAAAACGCTTTCGCCCACTTGAAGCCACTCGGGAAGAGGAACGTCACTCAACCTGCTCAAGTCAGCACGACTGCCATACGAGCTCTGACTTGTGCTATCTTCAGGATCTGTTAAACAATATCAGACAATAAATAAATGATCTACCAACAAACAACAGCTGCAAACACATCAATAGCATCCCAATTTCTCCAAACACAAAGGCTTATTATATAGGGCGTTTCATTTGCTGTCGTAACCCGCATTTCCATTATAGCTTTTAAATTGGCAGACATACGCGATTCAGTGAAATTTGACACGGAAATACCAAAGCATGATGATCTCACAGCAAATGCTAAAAGTTAGTCATCTTAGCATCAAGACAAGCTTTATCGCGGCACCACGTTACTAGTCCAATCTTAATCGCAGCATTATTAGCAACCAAGATTACATGTCCCTTGACCTTAACCCACCAGATTTCTTCATATGGGAGCATGCTGGAATGGAAGAAAACATTCGGCAGGAAATTGAGACCAAGTCTCAACGTGTTGATGAATACCTTCCGTAGAATAGAGAGTCAGGTGTAGGCATGTCTTGATGCCCCTTTCAACACTTGCTATGAATTTTTTCATACATCAGGTATTTCCTTGTCAGATTTCACTGAATTACGTTCATTAGTTATGAGAGAAAAGTGGGGGACGAGAAGCGAGTGAAGCATCCTGTAAATTTTCATGAGTAACAAGAACAGACCTGTAAGTTATTCATTCATCTATATAAATTATTCATCCGTATGATTAGATATTTTGTTCACACACCTCGTAAATAAATTATCACAAGTTTACAAAGTACTGTTTCACAACATAGGTTTTATGAATATAATAATAATTTCCTGCTACAGCGAGTCTTTATCACTTGCTAAGGATGAGTTTCCTATAAACTCTCATACAATGAAATGTGCGAATGCAGAAACATGAATTAATGGGTAAAATTCAAGACACAACAAAGTGACAAGTAGAGAGACAAATATTATTTCAACCAACAGATACAGTAATAATTCCAATTGAAATTTTGAATTCAACCATCAAAATAAGCTCATGTGTGTAAAAAATAAAAATTCAGGGTGTCCACCATGGGATGTCAACATGTTAATCAGTTTGAAAGTAAATACGTAAATATTGGAAATGATAGTGAACATATCGGTTTCATAAAAAATGACTTCATTGCACCTCCACATTTTGGGCAGCAAGAAGAATGTCTAGGCAAATGTCTATCTGACACCACGTGTGTGGTGTGGCTAGTTTATTTTCTGCATATCACACAATCTGTACTCGCTCGCTTGGAGCGGCCATTTCAAAACTAACTGACTGCAGAGCCACCGTGGCTCTGACATGCACCACAAAATTCCCATAATTTTTTTTGAGTTTCTGTTTCTGTTACACCAAGTCACGTGTGTATAACCTGACATTAAAAAATAATGAAATTTTCCAAATCTTCACATCTCATGGACACCCTGTATACATCCTTTGTAAGAAATCAACAAGTTTCACAGTGCACTTCTGTCATATGTGGTGGCAGACGAGTCATGGAATAATAACCAAATCATTAAGCTCCGAGTTTAACAACACAGAGTTTAACAAAACTCATTAAAACATCTAAACTAAAGAACATAATCTAATTGTTATAAAATGCAAAGATCCTCCTCACCACCTATGTTTCTATAGAAACAACCAAACCAAAACAAAATAAAAAATATTCACCAGTTATGTTTCTATAGAAACAACCGAAACGAAATGAAATAAAAAATAAATACTCTAACTGTAACAAATATTGAGTTGAATGAATAAATAACTAACGAATATTGCGACAGCAATATAAGATATGACAGATAACATGAACAATATGACAGCAATAAACAACTTTCCCTTCATTTTTGATGGGTTATTTACTAGTTTAATTAATAATTCTGAATTTTACTTAATATAGACAATTTTTGAGCTTGTTCAAGTCACATTTCGAACATACTGCGCAACTTTAACTTGTGGGTTTAGACTCTTCTATGCTTAGATGAACCCCATACAAATTCCAACTAATTATTTTTTTCTCTACAAAACTATGAAATTCAGTCTATAAAATAAATCTCACATACCTGTATCAGCCGGTACGTGCAAGCTATTCTGAGATGAAGTGAATGCAGGTGAACTACAGTGGTTAAGATTGTCATCTTCGCTGGATGCTGTCACACCTGCATCCATGACAAATTCCTTGGAATGGCCAGCGTCAATTGTGCATTGATCGATATAATTTTCCGGTCGTATAGCTGCTGGGTAGGATGCTCTGTGAGATGCGTAAGTGGAACGTGATTCTCTATTGAAGCTGCGCTTGCGAACAGGGACTTCAGCAAACGTCAAGAGAGGCTGCATGAGTTGCACCGAATTTGTGATCTGAACCCCTTCTTCACGTTCTGGCTTTGCACTGTCGACAGCTGGCGGCTCGGAAGCTGTAGACGCAACAACGTCTTCCTTGGCTGTTTCACCGTTGTCATCGATCGTAGCACCATCTTCGACTAGATTCACTTTCTCGATTTCCAAGTCACTGTGAACAATGTTGCCAGTTTCGGCCGGATCCGCGTCAACATCTTGACCCAAATTTTCTGCATCCTTGAGCAAATTAGTTACACTGTGCTCACTGTTGTCTTGCTCAGCCAGAGAATTCATGGGATTCGTGGGTGGGCGATCGATTGGAATATCCTTGAGCAAACGAACGTCGGAATCGGGAGTTTCGTCAACACTGATGCTGCGAACACTCAACGAATCATCCGAAGAAAGAGTGATTGAAGAGACAGCCTGGGAACTGTAACCGCTCGATGACATGCTAGGCATGTCGGGCTTCGTCTGAATTTCAGCATTTTCACTTCCATTCATGTTATTTTGATTGGACTTGGCGTTTTTTATATTCTCCTAATGAACAACAACAAAAACAAATTTCACATAAATCCTATAAAACAAATGCTTTAATAGTTTGTTGTACGTTTTGCACAAGCAATTGTTTGGGGAATGAGTTCTTCTGCAGAACATTGTTAACTTAACCTAGCTTATTGATTTAGCATAAAAAACTGATACCAACAGCGGATTTATGGGAGTGGTTTGAGGAGGTTTAAGCCCCTCTCAGAACATGTTTATTTCATTGATGTGTCTAATGATGATGTATTGACGTTTTCATGAAAAAAGTGGTAAAATGTCTAAATTGTGCATTTTAGGGGTTTTAACACTCAAGCACTCATTTGGAGCTCAATTTGCCATGGAAACAATGTCATTTTTTGACATGTTCGTTCGTCATAAAATTTCAGGTGAACTATTTTAAACCCACCACTGACCAATACTAAACATTTATATTTTCCACAAATCAACAGTTTCATTACCTGATAGTTCTCGTATTCACCATACTCCTCCTCATCACTCTCGATAATTTTACACTCAACTTTATCGGGGACCGATTCTAGAACATTGATTTCATCATCTTCGTCTTCCTCTTCAAAATTCTACAAACAAAAAGATATTTTCATAATTTCAAAGTTGAACAAGAAACCGGTACACTAAAAAAAACAAAAAGGATTTTTAAGAATAGGCTTTATATACTGTCACCAGAAGTCACCCTCTCACAACTGAAACTAATGTAGTAAATACGTATTTTGCAAGTGGAATTTGCCACCAGTTATCACCCTATTTCTCACATTCATACCAATGTGAAACTAATATAAAGCCTATAAAAAATTTTAATCAATCATTATTAAATTGAACTTCACCTTTTGACTCTCAAGCATAGGTTTTGCATCACGATGGCATTGTTCTTCCAACAACGTTCGCATAGGTTTCATGAGCTTTATTGGCTGTGTGCTTTGTGCTAAAAAACAAAATTAGACTAAATGTTAACACAGTTTCAACTTTGGCTTTCTCAAACCATTTCACCATGATCATCTCGGAAATGGTTGGTGTGTGAATTTTAAATTTTTTTTTTACAGATCTACTTTTTAAACATGAAAAACATGTTTAATCGAATCACGTACTTTTATATGAATATCAAACAAAAAATGCACATCAATAATTAGCAGACTTCAGTTTCTTACTGGCATTGGAATATTAAAGCTATAATGTTCAAAGAGGAAACTATGTCGTCTTAGCAGTAATTTGCCTACTGCAAAATAGTTGATCCCCGAAATTACAGTAAATTAAACAATTTTATTATAAATAATATTTTCATAAAGTCCTATAGATATCTATATATGTTAATGACCAATTAGGACCTCACTCACATGTGAAACTAATATATAGCTTA
>JAQIWH010001013.1:0-36649 GCA_034695005.1 Cryptops parisi | reverse complement strand
CTAATGAATTTAAATTTACTAAAAATACAATAGTTATTGGCGATTTCAATGTTAACTATTTTCCTCCTAATTCCAATACAAACGCTTTAAATTCCACTTTTGCTAGTTTTCAATGTTTCCCTCTCAAGCAAATTCTGTGCCAGCTAATGGGAAATGGAGTATAGTTACTTTTCCAACCAGAATAAAGTCAACTTCTTCCTCGACAATAGATCAACTATATTCAACTCCCACAATTAATTTCACTAAAATTATTTCCATCCTCTCTTATAAATTGGATCATGTTATCATTTCAACACAATTTATTTCAACTTTTCAAACTAAAGCCAAAGTTAATAATAAGCATGTTATTATCAATTATACTAATATTAACTGGACTCTAGTTAGACAGCAAATAGAGCAGGAAGAGGAAAATTGGCTTAACCAGTCCAACAAAAATGTAAATAATTATCTAGCTACTGTGTACACACAACTCACTAATATTCTTTATTCGAATGGCCTTCGAGTAACCAATCAAACAAATAAAAATAATTCCACCAGTTGGTAAAACCCAGCTCTCACACTAATTAAAAATCAACTAGATCAAGCATATCATATATACATGATAAATAAAACAACTGTAAATCGATTAAACTCACAAGAAATCGAAAAGAAATACAAGAGTGCTATTAGAAAAGCAAAAAGAGACCATTATGGAAACAATAACTTCTTATGGAGATTCATAAATAATAACAAAAATAAAACCAATCCAACACTTTAACCCCAACAATATGACACCTACTTAAAATGGTGTGACAACCTTACTAATCGAAAAATAACCACCAAGTTCAGACACACCTACTACCAGAAAGTAGTTCTTTAAATTTACCTACCATCAGCATCATCAATAAGGTCCTGACACAAAATAAAACAATTACCTCACTTATCTTATAAATTTAAAATTTATTAAAGCAATAGTTACTCCTATTATCCGCATAATTCTAAACCTTATTACCTTGATACAATCAACAAACATATACCCAGATCTATGGAAAATTGCAAATATTTACCCCAAATACAAAGGGGGGTCAATCAAATCTATATACTTCTTTCCGTCCTATAGCTATTATTTCTCTCAAAAGTCGTGAATAAAATCCTATATATTTTATATATTCACTATATAGTTTTATATATATACTATATAGTTCTATATATAGAACTAAGTGATCTTGCCCACTTAGTCTGTCATCCACACACATTTGGTGTAGTAAAAAACAAATCTTGTAGTACTATGTTACAGACCATATATCATCACATAAGTACAGCGGCCATTCCTGGCTCTCAGGAACTTACAATAGTCCAAACCGATATTAGCAAAGCGTTTGATTCTCTTGACAGAAATTTTCTTTTGCAACACTGTATCAGTCTTGGTGTATCAACTCCTACCATAAAAATTCTACACAACTGTCTTACAGATAGATTCTTCCAGATCAAAGTTCAACCACACACTCTTACTACATCTAGCAATGGTGTAGTGCAAGGATCTGTAAATAGTTCTCTCTTGTACTTTCTCATGGCAAACTCAATGCACGACTTAGATCTCCATGCAATATTGTTTAACTATATAGATGATAATTTCCTAATATACCAGTACACACTGAATGATCATATTGTTGACACATATTCAACAGGATTTAATCAAAATTACAGATTGGTGCAATACATGTGGCTTACAAATAAACACATTTAAAACAAACTGATTAACCCTAAAAAATCAGAATACCACTCACAGAATTCCAATCAAAATTCTTGGACTCTGGTTTCAAAACAACTTAAATTTCTCTTACCGTGTAGAAAAGATTACTTCAAAAATTAATAAACATATATATATCACAAAACGCATCAAAAATACACTATCATACAAAGAAAAAATAGTTTATTTTAAGACGAAAATCATCCCATTATGACCTATGCTATAGTCATATGGGGTGACACTCCCTTATATAGAACCAGAAGACTCCAAACTGTCTATTACAGAATCATCGGAATTTTATTTGGCTTGAGCAGATATTCTTCCATTTCAAATTTCTTAAAGACCAGAAAACTACTTACTCTGAAACAAATGATCCACTACTATCGACTTTTAGAAATTAGCATAGCACTAAACAACCACTGGCATCCTTTTCACTTTTTCAATAAGTTTATCACATATCCTAATACTAATCGAACTACTCAGACCTATAAAATTGTACCGTCTAACATTTTTCCTAAATACTATATTAATCGTTTTCCATACAATACCATCTTACATTGGAATCAAGTACCATTATATATAAGAAGATTGTCATTTGTATGTACCAAATCAACTTGTGTAAAACTTTGTATCCATTTTAAGAAAAAACTTTTGATGCATATACTTCATAGTTAACTAATACTTAATTTATTTTATTTTATTTTATTTTTCCTTTTTTGTTTCTGTTATTGTTTCAATTTCCAATTCGATTTAGTTATAATTGTTTTCTTGGACTTGTTGCCAGAGTTCACTGGCAATTATATTTCACATGTTGGTAATTCTACTCTAATTAACTGTCTCAACGGGACGAAAAAAAAATAAAAATAAATAAACAATAACACTGTACAGTATGGTGATATTGTCGTGGTTAAACAACTAGTGTCTATGTGGACCAAATTAAGTTTGACATGCCTTCAGCGGTTTCCGGTATTGAGTTGCATCATGTACTAAATGGTGATTTTTAACTATTTTTAACCATAAAAAAAAACTGTTATATAATCAAGAAGTAGCATTTTCATGACGTGGACGATGGCAAGCTTTAGTTAAAATTGTAGTTTTGTATGGTTATCAAATTGCTGTTGACGGAATGGACGTCAGTGTCATTCAGGTATAGTTTTGTATATGTCGGAAGGGTACGTAGTTATCCCAAATTGTTTAAAAAAGTACATAAACTTGTACTAGTACTGTGGTTCAACTTATAAACGAACTGTTATATGTTTTACTACAAGTTCAGGATTATATGTTTCACTACCCATTGGTTCATTTTTATGTTTCATTAGCTATCACAAAGTGATAGCGTTAACGAGAATTGCGTGTTATCAGTCATATTAAAGCGATTACGACCTTATGCGATTACTATTTTAATCCGATAAATTATAAAAGGAACTGGTACTTTGAAACCTGGGCGGACCGGGCCTCTGAATTAGTATCTGTCAATATAAATTCTTTCTTGCCATGAAGTATATGGCTTGCCAGTGAAAATAATTGTATAACGTATATCGGAATGCAGAAATATAAATGAAATAACAAATTATCAACATTATCATTTTCATTAACTGTTCATTTGAAGGGTTTAAACATTAAACCATTACGTATTTATATTTTTCATTACAGGCTCGTACTATGCGCATGCCAAAGGCCATCATCTTTATTATCGGACAAGAATTTTGCGAAAGATTTGCTTACTATGGCATGCGAGGTTAGTGCACCTTACAGTGTTTGAAAAACGAAATTTCAATTTTTGAACATATTAATTTTTTTTTGTTGGTAAATTTATATTTTTTATTTGTTTTTGTTTAGCGGTACTTGTCCTTTATTTGACTCAAGAATTGGAATTACCTCGTTCAAAATCGAAACTACTATTCCATGTATTTACAGCGTTGAATTATGCCACTCCGGTCTTCGGAGCTCTTTTGGCCGACATGAAAGCGGGAAAGTTTAAGTGAGTGATTACTTTCAAGTTTTAGTGTACGTACGTCAGGTGACATTTCTCCATTGAGTAACGATTGTTAAATTTTGTTAGAACAATACTATCATTGTCGGTGGTGTACGCCCTCGGTAGCATTCTGTTGGCGACATCCTCAATCAACAAGCTGGGATTACCGCAACTGTAAGTATAGTTCTGTTAGAAATGACTGGTGAAATAACATTGATATCTGTTGTCGAAAGCTGATGTTTTGCATACAACTGCTTATTATGAATTTAGACATTGAGACGTGTTAGCAATACTTTTTATTGATGATATGTCGAAAATCTAGATTCTCGATAATATAGGTATAGGTAGGCCTACAATTAACGATAAATATAGGTATACGTACAATTATCATCTATATTCAATGTTTTATAAAAACTGGTAGTTAGCCCATGCTATAGCACTGGAAGGGTGTTATTATTATGGAAAGTGAACAATACTGTGGGCGTCTGCCTATTTACACCAACCAACCAACTTCAACATGGTGGGTGGGGCTAAAGCACCCTCGTGATGGGCGGAGCTAAAACGTTCATGAGACACATGCAGACTTGGGCAAATGTTATTAAGATTTCATATTTATGGAATTTAATTAAAAAAACGTTTCATTGAATTTTTAATTAAATTATTAAAAAAAATTAATTAATACTTATAATTAAAAAAAATTAATACTTTTTTTTTATAAATAATTTTTTAAAATTTAAAATGGATGCAAGTATATTTAATTGCTTAAGTGCTAATTATTTGCTTGTTTAATGATTGAAGTTATTTAATTCTATTATCATATTAAAACACATTTATATAATGCAAAAATAATTTTCTTTTTCGTTGAACAGTTATTAAGCTACTTTATCATAAATTTTCTGGAATGATTTAATCTTGAAATTTGTTTCTTTTTTATTTATTTTATACTTTTACACTTTTTTTCTGTTTTGCTATCGTTCTAACTGCTAGATTTTGTAGCATTAAAAGATTAAATACGGTTATATAAAAAATTTTTATTTTGCATTGTAAGCCAGCACGATAATATTTCACAAAAACATTTGCAAGGTTATGTGACATCACAATAAATACATTTAAAAAAAATGTACGTTTCACAAAGTTGCATTTGTAGGTTATGCTCTCAAGGTTACGTTACACCTACGTATAATTATACCAGTGTGGGAAAAAGTCATGCAAGTGAACAGTACAATGACTGAAATCGTTTTGTTCAGATTGAGTTTTAAAAAGTGTTACATTATGAGGGTTACGTAACGTGCGAATGAAAACCAAAACTGCATTTCTAAGAAACAAAAATGGAGTCGAACCTCGTTAAATCGCCACCCTCGGTGAGAAGGGTGGCGGTTTAAAGGGGGCTTTATATGTTTGTTTTTTATGCATCTAATCGAGTGGTTCGCTTAGAGATGTTACACTATAATATTTTATACATAAAAATTGTGGATGATCCTTGGAAAGATTCTGTTCTCTTGTAAAGTGCTATTATTTTTTTGTATATTGAAATATAATGCTCCGGTATTATTTTGTGTGTGCGTGTGTATTTATAGGGCACTGTGTATCGCGTCGTTAGTAATTATCGGTTCTGGTGCAGGAGGAATCAAACCGTGCGTTGCTGCGTTTGGAGGTGACCAGTTTGCCAGTGATCAGGTATTGGAAGTTTCGGTTATTGAATCGTGTACTACAGTTTGTTAAATAGCACAAAATATGAAAGTGATTATGCGTAACTTCAAACGCTGGGTGTTTGAAACCTAAGTAACAAAAGCAACAACTTTTCAGTATACACGAATTTGGATTAAATTTTTGTATCGTTTTTTTTGAAACATTGTTTATATCGTTTCGTTTTTGTCTTTTCGATACAGGAAAGGGAACGGGAAAGGTTTTTTGCATTTTTCTACTTCAGCATCAATGCTGGTGCCTTGTTGTCGATGTTCTTGACTCCGATTTTCAGAGGTAGGTACTGACAGCCTGTATTGTTGTAATACAGGTTGAACCTCACTAATCAGCTTCATAACAGTGAATACTTGGGTTCATAATTTTTTTAATTTTACGGTGAATACTTTCGGTTCATAAATTTTCAATTCACAGTAAAAGTAACAGTGAATACTCTAGTTCATAACTTTTTTTTTTAAATTTGCAGTTTAATTTGCCAAAATTTAACTGTAATGTATTTTTTTTTCGATTTTTTTCTTAAGTTTCAGTGGTTCGGAAAATTTGCTAATCCGGCCATTTTTTTTTTTTTTTTTAGTAACAAGTTGGTAGTAAGTTTGGTAGTAATTTTTTTGTTGTTTGATCGACAGTTCAAGTGAAATGTTTCGGAGATGACGATTGCTACCCATTGGCGTTTGGATTCCCAGCGATGTTAATGATAATCGCTACAAGTGAGCAATTTTATATTTTCAACTGTTAAGGCCCTTTGACACATGCAATTTCTGGTGTAGACAATTGTGGGTGCTTCTTGCATCCAACTAATGAAGACTGGTTGGCTGCTGACACCACCGATTGTCCACAAATTGCTTGAATTGCCACACCGAAATGTGCATGTCAGGAGGAGGTCTTTACCATTTCAAAGATGTGAAATAATTAAATAAAAATATTTTAATACACTGTTTGTTTTCTCTGTTTGCAGTTGTGTTCGTTTCGGGGAAACAGTTTTATAAAATTTTTCCGCCACAAGGAAGTGCCGTCATAAATTTTGTCAAATGTTCATGCGTACGTATTGATCGTGCATTAATAGTTAATTATAGTGTGTTCATCGAGTCGCACTTTGTTTGCAGTTTTCTGAAGCGAATTTTTTCGCAATCTGTGAATTGACGATAGAAAGTTATAATTTTGTTTTTCCAGTATGCCCTTAAAATGAAATTCCGGGATAAAACTAGCGAAAAAAAAGCCCACTGGTTGTTATATGCCGAAGATGAATACCCCGCCACTTTCATTCACGACTGTCAATCCGTATGGGCCATGTTCTGTCTATTTCTGCCTTTACCCATGTTCTGGGCTCTGTTTGATCAACAGGGATCAGCATGGACGTTGCAATCGTCTCAAATGGACGGTCGATTGGTGAGAAATAAAAATTTTAAACATGCAAGGAAATTTTGGTAAAGTGATGTTTTTTGCAATATGCTTTTTTTTTCAAAGGGTAACGTCATGGAACTACATCCCGATCAAATGGACAGCTTGAACGCGCTTCTCGTTGTGATATTCATTCCGGTGTTCTCGTTTGGCGTTTATCCGCTGCTGAGAAAATGCCATTTGCTCACTAAGTTAGTAACTGTGTTCATTGTTTATTTATAACCCTTAAAATGAACTAACGTGAATATAATGAGTGCTATTAAAAATTTAAATTTAGACTTTTTTAAATTGAGGAGTTGGGTGAAATGACGGTAGTTTTCAGTAAAAAGGGCAAAAAAAACTTGTGGCACCTTCAAATTTAAGTTTAAAATAAAATACCTGTTAAAATTACTCTATGTTTATAGAAGGAAAATGAACAGGTTTTTGCAAAAAATCTGTTAACTTTAGTTGACGGGCCTCAAGGGTGTTGTTGCGGGCTAATTTGAAAATGCTACGACACCCTCATTTGAAATGTTTTGCTAATTTATTAAACGCATTCACGCTGTTTTTTTTCAAAGATCAGTATCCATCTTTTCCATTGTTTTGGAAGGGAAGCGACATAAAGAAAGAAATCGCAAAAAATTTCACATTGACAATAGTGGCGTTTTAAAATTCTTGCTCCGAAAGTACAAATTAAAGGCAACCCAATGTTTTTACGCTATAGACTGGTGTAAAACGAGATAAGATGCATTTTTATTAAGGAATAACGACGTAAGTGAATTTACACCGTTTTTCCACCCAACTCAATTTCAGTGGTTATCTGCATAGGTTACAAATGTTTACTAGGCTATGGGTTTTTTTATATTTTGTTTTTGTTACAGACCGTTGCAAAAAATGGTTATAGGTGGATTATTCGCTGCATTATCGTTTGTTATCGCAGGACTGATACATTTGACCATAGAGGTATGCACATGTTATTATTTAGGAATTTATGAAGTGTCTTATCTTTGTCATTTTTTTTCACACATTTTTCGTACATTTTCTTAAGATTTTTCACAAAGTTTTGCACATTTTGTAAAATGTACAGAAATGATGTTTGTGGTGTGTTGAACACACACCAAGTTTAAGCATTTTCCCTTTATTGCTGAAGTTGATCATAATTTTCTATGGTATTTTAATGGAATGAAACACTGAGAGACTTTAGTTTTGAAAGTTTTGTGCTGCTTTTGGTTAATATGGATGATTTTTTAATACAAAATTCGAACACGTTTTATGTCATTCAAACCACCATTGACAACAATTGCCATTGTTGTCAATGGCAATTGACAACAATTACAATTGTTACGATTACAAACTCACTGTTTGCCATTTCAACGATCTGAAACCGTCATCATGTCTATTTGGTATTTTTGATGGTGGCTTGAAAATGAAAAAGAGTGAAGGTGAAACTTGAGTTGAAATTGGCAAAGTTAGGAATCTCCAAACAAAAGTGACCCAAGCGGCTTTGACTCAACCCGATTGAGTAATTGATCAAAAAGTTGATGTTGATATAATCAGAATAAAGATTTGATATAAGATTGTCCTTATTTTATTATAATTATAAACCGCATTGGTTTTCATTTGTTTTTTGAAATTTCATTGATTTTTATTCTTTATAAGAAATATGCACCTGTCGTTCCAAGCGGGGGCCAGACGGAAGTCGTCGTCTTCAACTTGTTCCCGTGCGAAGCCAGTGTGCAATTGCAGGGATACGATTTTTCGCTCAAAAAATATGGAGTAAGCGTTTTTTTGATTTTTTGTTTGTTTTGAACAGTTGACATTTTATTTTATCGTTTGGCTGGAAAGTTAAAATCTTGTAGTGTCATTTCTCATCATAGGCGGAAAAATTAAAAGACGTGGATGTTGGAAACGGTACTTTAGCCGGAACTGTAAGCCTGAACGGGGATGCCGATTTATGTAACGGTGACGTCGTTGGCTTTACTATCGACGTTGAAGCCGAAACGGCATACACGTTCGCGATCGGAATTGAAGATGATAAAATTGCTTTCAAAACTGCAAGTTCGATTTTCTGAATTTTAAATTTTATTTTATTTTATTATTTTCTATGGTTTGATACGCGTATTTTTAAGAATCGCAGATCAATAATTTGTTTAAAATTTGTTGTAGGCGAAAGAATCGAGAACACGGAACCCCAAAGGTTATCCGTTAGTAAGGTATAACGTTTTGTTGAACTTTTGTTGATATTGACGCACTTTTAATTTCATAATTAATTATTGATAAATTTATTTTGTTTGTTTTTTTACAGTTTGTCATGTTGACTTAACTCTTTGCGATATATTTACAGGTTTATTTATCAAGTAGAAGCGAAAAGCGGTGTTTTACGCTTGGCTAGCGATGCCAATCAATACACGACCGAAACGACAGGGAATTTCGGTATTACTGACTACATAGCACCCTATTCTAACAAATGGTACATTTTTGGTTTCTATTTGAAATTTTACGAAATTGATATTATACAATTATATGTTTGTTTATTTTATTATTATTAGGTATTCGGTTTGTTGGATGTTTAGTAATGATGAAAACCATTGTAATGCTTCCTATAAGAATGAGCTGTATGCTGGTAAAGGTGCATTTATGACGATCATCTCGATTCCCAAAGATGAGGTATAATTTTTTATACTCTTCATATTAGCTTCGCTTGTGAGTGAGTTGTGAGATTCTACATACAAAACACAAATATGGATTCGTCCTAAGTCTCACTGCCTATGTGCGGTTAATCAAAAACCAATATGGTGGACGCTCTATGCCAGTAGATAAAGAGTATGCTTAAAGGCATTTTTAATGTACTTGTTTTAAATATATTTTTTTGTAATCGTACAGGGTGTTCCTTGAAAGGTCTAGTCAAGATGCCACGCATCAAAACAAAGTACATAAACATGTGTGCTGAAGAAATGCAGATTCATTTGCATACTTACAGCGATTATGAAAACAATCGGCCTACGCAATTACTTGACTTGATCTTTTGTTATCTTTGAAGGGAAGCATTCCAGGACCCATGTTTGTATGGGTTGTTTGCTTTGTTTTTTGATGTGCAGCGTCTGTGGTTAAAATTTGACTTGGACTTCTAGGAACACCCTGTAAATTACATGACTTAAATTTTTAGTTTGCAATTTGTTATCCTAGCTGATGAAATACTTAGCGTATCTAGTAATTTGTGGCATTTAATTTTTTTAAGGTGTTTGTGATTCACACCATCTTCCGTGCTGATTCCGTTCACATTCTTTGGCAAGTTCCCCAGTACATCATCATCACCATTGGTGAAGTGATGTTCTCGATAACTGGACTAGCATTCGCATACTCGCAGGTTAATTTAGAAATTATAATCGAGGCGTTGGGTGGAAGAAAAAAAACCACTTATGTCTTTATTGCTTTAAAATGCATATATTATTGAATCGTTTTAGACCAGTCTATAGCGTAAAGAAATTGGGTTGCATGTTTGCATTTTCGGACTTTTTTTGGAGCAAAAATATGAAACGCGACTATTGTAGATCTGAAATTTTTTGTGACTTTTTCTTTTTTGTTACTTCACTTCCTGGACGTTTCACTTGCTCGTTTTCCTTCCAAAACACAATGGAAAAGATACTGAACTTTGGGAAAAACCTTGTAAATGCATTTATGAATTAGCACGATACTTGAAATAACGGCATCATTGCATTTTTAAATTAGCTCGTAACTTGAGGCCTGTCAACTAAAGTTAAAAGATTTTTTTGGTGCAAAACCTGTTCGTTTTTCTTCTGTAAATATACAGTCGATAAGGAATTTCTTTTAATGTTAAATTTTGAAGGTGCCAGGAGTTTTTGCCCCTCAAAACTACATTTTATACGAGTTAGAACGCCTTTATTCCACCCAATTCCTCAATTCAAACTAGGAATCGTAAAATTTTATTAAAAGATTGGATTGAAAAATTGTCGATTCACAGGCTCCATTGGAAATGAAGTCGGTGATGCAAGCTGCTTGGTTGCTGACGATCGCCTTTGGAAACGTTTTAGTCGTCCTCATCGACGAAATCAAGATGTTGGTTCAAGTACAACAGGAAGTGAGTACAGTTCATTATTTCATCCAGATCCACACTAAAGGCTGTCTGAGAATGTTTAATTAGGCATTTTGTGGAGAACTGCGAGGTCGGCTTCTTGCTCGACTAATGAAAACTGGTTGACAAGAAGCCTACGTCACAGTTGTCCACAAATTTCTTGAATTGTTTAACCCAAAATTGAGTGTGTTAATATGTAAGTGTGTTAATATGCAGCCTTAAGATGTAATAATGAAATATTTTATTTTTATTCACAGTCCATCAGCTTTTTCGTTTATGCATCCGTCATGGCTCTCGACATGCTCATTTTTGCCGTCATCGCTTATCGATACAAGTACAGAACCGTACAACCCCCACCGAAGGATTCAGTCGTCGCCGAGGATACTCACGTATAAAACTCGTGAAATTTGCGTTAAACCGGTTCACATCATGCGAACGATGCGAAATAATCTATTTTCATTGCAAGTCCATTGTCATCATGTTTATTTAAATTTTCACAGTGATGCTTGATCAAACGTGGCGATGGGGAAGTTTGCTTCGTGTTGTGCTGGTGTAGAGGTTGAGTTTACAATGATTCAATCGACACGAAGCGAGTATTAAATTTCCTTTATTCAACGATGTGGATTGCACGAATCACTGGTGAACTGGTGCAATGTTTATGGACATGTGCAAAAAGAGAAAATAGGATGATGTAGACTAACAAAACATTATTTTGTTTGAGAACGTTACTTTATTTTGTGATATACGTTTCAAACTATGATTTTTATTTTTATTTTTTTTACTTTTTAATTTGGAAACATCAATTATATTTTGTAAATATGGTGAAAATAGATAAAAAGTATTTTATATTGTTATCGACTGCCGATTTTGTCCAATTTCTAAAACATTTACACAGAGTTTCGCTTTTTTTGGCGTTTTGCTATATTTGGTTTTTAATTATTGTATGTTTATAATGTTGGGGGTGCTCGTGTGCTAGCTATATGGTCAAGAAAAACGACTTCCTGAGGACGTGGAACCATTTCAACTCGGTAGTAAGTGGAATAAAAGAGGTGAACAAACACAAGGTTTTTCCCAAGACTCCCCGTGGTTATCATACCAACCACGGGGAGTATGATAAAAATTATGTATGAGAATTTCTAGTTATATAGTGAGATTATAATTGACTTTTAATCATGTCGGAGTCTGATTTTCTTTTAATATATTGAAAATGTGGTAGAACTCTTTATCTAGACAGAACTACGAGTCCATGATCAACGTATTATAGTTTATAGTTGAAGGGCCCGGTGTGAAAGGGTGCTAAAGCTGAGTAAAAATTTTACAATTTCGAGGAAAAACGCGTTTGAAGGTGTGAACTTGCCTCGCTGTCTATGGGCTACTTCACACTTCTGGCAGTACTATCCTTGCACGTGCTCGAAATCATGCGTTTAATGGTTCGAAAGTAGAATTTGCACTCAACACATGCTTCTAGGTCATTTTTTGACAAAAAATGTTTCTCAACATCTTTTTTCACCAAACTCTTCAATTACAAGCTACGATGAAGAATCCGTTCATCCAGCATCCAGCCCTGATCATGTAGACGAGAAGTGTGAAAGTAGTTCCCAAAGTGCGCGGTTTTGACGCGTAGTAACCCAAAGTCGCGGAGGGAGACGGTGTCGGTTGAATATCGAAACCGAACGCTTTGCTGGAAACTGCGCATGCGCAACAAGTTTCACACTTATTAACCCAACATGGGGTGGAGGTAACTTCTACGTTTCAAAAGTGCTGTTCAAGTATGAAATGGTAATTTTCAACTTCACTATAAATCTATTTGAACCGAAACGCGAGCTGCTAGAAGGCACGTGAGATTGTGTCGTCTAATTATAAAACTAATCAAATCGCAGCCGATTCACGAAGGTAGAGTAGCACTTTTGTGAGTTCAATTTCATGAGCAACACGTGAAGAACCAAATGGATTGAGGTGATGATGACACGTGTGAAGAGATATAACTACTGTATCTATAACTATTAGAGACATCTACTAACTAAATCAAACGTGTTAAGTAGCTGATTTGTAATTGACGAGTGTGTTTATTTTGCATCAAGTTCATTGTGTTGTATTATTCTGAGAAGCACCTAAATTTAAACGAGAAAAATTTCCACTCCCTTTTATAAATACACTGCTTGAGTAACGTGTTTGATGCAACAACTTGTGGAGTTATGCATCAGATACAGATACACACACCATAGATGACTTATTATTTGGTATAAAGATTGCTCTTATGGTAGTTTGAAAGACATAATTTCAATGGTACTTTATTTCTTATTTTCAGACACTGATTTGGCGGTAGTCGTGTAGGATGACGGTAACCTGTACGGTGGATTCAACATGTTCGTCTCGTTTCTGTCTCGTATCTGAAACATCAGCACGCAGAGTGCAATCGAATGGTACGTATTTCAACACAAGTTATATTATTGGTCGATTGTTAACCGAAAATCAACCTAATGTATGTACAGTCTAAACTAAACTAAAACTACAGCCAGTAGCTACGGTAAAATTGTATTGTTCCATTGTCGAGAACTCGTGATATCAATTCAAGAACACGTGCGTTGTATTTTGATGTTAACTAGAAAACGTTTGTTTTTGGGTTTTTGCTATCACATCAATATGTTAGGTATTTTAAATGTCACCTGTATTTGATGGCATGCAGTTTAACATTGGAGATGCACCTCTTTTGTTGTTATGATGATAAATTATAGGTTGGAAATATTTTGGTTAGTAAACCATTATACTGATACTGTATATTATTATTGTTATTTGTAGGTGATACGTGCCTGTATGAAAATGCTCAACCTCTGAATGATGTAAACAAGTGCCTTATGTTAACGTCAACCTTATTCGACGCAAATTTCAAAGCCAATCATGTCACAGGGGTGAGTCTCCAAAGATTGATTCATTTTTAATTTATAAGTGAAATACAGGAATTCGTCATAAAACAGTTCGAATGTTGTACCTGGTCAACTGTTAGATTGATCATGACATCACGTTTCAAACTATGTTTGAACTAGTTGTATGACTATCAATAATGAGGATAAATGTTTGTGTTTATTCTTTGTATAAAATTTTTTAGTATTGTACCCAAAATCTGGCTCATTATATATATATACTGTAACACATATATAGTGAGTTATTTTTTGTCACAATCCATGGTTAGTATTTTATCTCGTGGATATCGTTGCTTACAGCACATTGTTATGGTAAACAATGTGGATTTAAAGTGTGGCTTGCACACCTACAAAGGGATTTATATTAAGTTAGATACTTGTATTGTAATTGGTATCACTGTATATAATCACTCAGATCTGTGCGTGTGTCCAGAACGCTTTTGGTTTACCCTAAAGTTATGGTAAACTCCCCATGGTGCTCACGATGACAACATGAGAGTGAACAACAAAAATGAGTATGAAAGATGCACTCCTATCAGAGTGCAACAGTTACTGTTTGCCAGTTAACAACAATGAATTGCATGATGTTGAATAGCCCACTGTACAGGGTAAGTCGGAATAGTTTGTACAAAGTTTGAGAGACCTAGATGAGGAGGAAATGTCCTACACACATGGGGTCGGAAACGCTTACTTCTGGAATTACTACGATCGATTTTGCCTACAAGGACTGGCAAAATATTTATCATGTCAAAAATTTTTCCAATTCTCATTGCAGGCAAATTTTATATCGTCGTAACTCTAGAAGCAAGCGTCTCCGACTCTATGTTCATAGAACATTTTCTGCTTGTTTAGGTCTGCAAAACATATTCTCAAGGTTTGTACAGATATTTCAGATTCACCCTTTATATATATGGTTTGTATGTTTCCATGGCAACATGAGTTAAAACATGAGGTTTAGTTCTGGACTCTCTGTGGTTACCATACCAATCACAGGGTTTATTTCTAGTTTTTCTATATAGTTTTCCAGCTCTGTGTGTGTGGCTATAACCATGACATATTATACTAAAGTATATAATGTCATGACAGATATACTTTAGTATAATATGATATAACACTCTTTGTTGTTAGTGACTGGTTATTAAGTAATAGAAACACAATAATGAGATGCTGAAATGTAAACTCAAACTAGAGGCAACATGAGTCAAAACTTTTCCATCATTGTTGCCAGCAACAAGACTATAACTCAATAATATCAACCTGGTTGATACTACAAAAAACACTGTCAATTATTGCACATTTTGATCATTCGGTTGGTCGATTTTGTATACAAATTTCTGCGATTGTAAAAAATGCTTCTGCAAACGTAAAATGTCGATATCAAATTTCATGTCAAATCATAACAAATATCATAACGATTTTAAATATCGATACTAAAAAAAAATTAATTTTACGTTTCATAAAATATACTTGGCAGATACGGAAAAATAGTTAAGAATTATTGTAGTTGTAGTTTAGCATCGATTAAGGAAAATTCTAATGAGACATCGTATGATCTGGCACGCATCTTAAACGTGTCCAATTTTTCTTTTTCCTCAATAACTTGGTACGGTTTACACCAGTTATATATATACACACACACGCATTAGGTTCGGTATATAATTTGTCCACACACATTCAGGTTAATCACTTCTCACGTGACATTTCTCGATACTGGGAACAACACCGTAGCGAAAGTCGGTGGTGTTGTTGACGAATTGCCCAATTGGAATGCAATGGCATCACTATGCAAATCGTTGAGGGGGGTTTTTCTATATCGTAATGGTCAACGTTTGTTGGGAACAGAACAACAAGAAAAAAAGCGTGTGTGAAATCGCTCGTTTCTTTTTCGATATCAATTAAAACGCAAAGACTTCTGAAGACAACGAACTTTTGGCGGAGAGTTGACGATGACGATGACTTTTGATGCCTTAAGGCTTGCTCAAGAGTGGTTAGAAAATGAATAAGGAGAAGTGAAGTTGTATAATCGTTTTTGTGTTTGTTTTTTTTTGGCTTCTGGAAAAACATTGGAGATGCTGATGGTAATCTTCTTCTTCTTCCAATCGTTAATGGAAAAAGCTCTTCGTTGAAAAGTTTGGGCTTGGTAATAAGAGGACATTTTCAACTTGATAACAGTTTTGGATGTAATATATATGACTATGGCTGGGTTTAACCAACTCGTGAAATTTTATTATATTTTTTATTATTATTTTTTTTTCTCCATTGGATGAAATGCTGGATTAAATGGAGATGATTCAAGTGTATAAAGTAGTGGAGGAAAAAAAAATGGTAACATGATCCTGGGTGTAAATCATACCCCCGATGCTTTGAAAATACTATATAACGTGTTTTGTAGACGATGTCTGTGGGACTGTCAATGGTCCTTTTTTTGGGTGAGAAATGGCTGGTGTGAGTGTCACAGCTTCTTTTTTTTTTTGTGTGTGTGTCTGTATAGTATTATCATTATTGTAAAAGGTGGGTTGAAGATAAGTGTAGGCTTTTGGCAAAGTGTATGGGTATTGCCCACTGCAGGTGGTCACGTGGGGTCGGGTAAAGAAGAAAAAAAATTGCGACAGTTTTTATATGGTGGGGGATTGCACTTGTTAAAGGTTACATTCCTAGACAGTTTTTTTTTTTTTTATTCGGGATGTCATCACCTTAAAAAATTTCGAAAAAATCAATGGATCACCCTGTATAATATAGAGATATTTTCATTTATGATGTGCGTGTTTAATAAATATACAGAATGAAAAAAAAATATATCAAATAGGAAAATTGGCAATTGATGCTGTTCACATTATTATAAAGGGTGATCCTGCACTACCTATCTCATTATGCTGCAGGGTGATTCACGTTATGTCTTTGTATGTGACAACTTTCTATTTGTAATTTTAATGCTTGTGAACGTTCACTTTGTACAAGGTGATTCGTGTTATAATTGTTCATTCAATTGTATATGGGTTAATGTACAGCATACTGTATACTAATCCATATACGTACTATATGTATACGATATATTGACTGTATATGCATAAATAACATGATGAGCTATTACTGTATACAAGGTGATCCATTCAATATGGATGTGTAGAAACAATTGATATATTTTGTGTATCAGTTAATATTGATTACAATGGGCTAAAGAGGTAATTGTACAGGGTAATGCCGAATATTTACCATAAATATTTCGAGAAAACGTGAGAAAATATAAGTATGAAGATTAATTCAGAACTTGGTGAATGACGTCATTTTGGTGGAATTGAAAAAAAAATGGTATGAAAGATATGTCAATGACGTCATTCCAGCAAAATTTTAGACGATTTTGTTTGGAAAGGGGGTAGTTACATATATTTGTACAGTAAGAAAGCTTGTCAATGACGTCATCAGTTTGGGATGTTGGGGCTTTTTATCGTCGATCTCTAAGCCGTAGTGTCATTTGCATAGAATAATGAATATTGAACACCATGTAAAGCTGACACGGATTTGTTTTGAAATTTTTTTTTCAATTGAACATTGACCACGCTGCTGTTGAGTGTGATTTCAATATTTTGAAAGGATTATCAATTTTGACACCACACACACAAAAAAAAAAAACAACAACTTTGACTCGAACTTCCTTTTATTTTCCCATTGAAAAGTAGCCACGACGTTGAGCCATTCATTTTTTTAACACCTAAAAAAAAAAAAATAAGCTGACACTAATTTGTTAACATTTCTCCAATGACCAGTGGCCACCGTGTTGAATCCAATTAATAATAACTCTAAACTGGAAAAATAAACAACACAAACTGCAGATATATTCAACCGGTATTATTATTATTATAATAGTACTATCAGCGTCTTTGATGGTACGACCTCGAGTTTTGGGGAAAAGGGGGAAGAAGAAGAAAAAAACGGTAAAGGGTTAGCGCTCATCACGTGATCACCTGTTACATATTCATGCGGCGCATTTGGGAGCCAGGTAGAAGAGGTGCACATGCGCAAACTCAGCTGTTCCCACGATTTTGGGAACTGTCCCTCCCCGGGTTGAGAGACCTGACTTAACCCTTTTTTCTTATGGAGACAAATTCCAACTGTCTTTTTAATGAGCTGCCGCAGATGTTAATCGTTGGTTTTTTTTTATTCAACCGACGTTGTGTGTGCGGGGGTGGTACTATTTATTTGTTTTATAATAATGGTACATTGTTTTGAGTTATAATTGAGTATATAGAAAAAAGTTTATTGGGTATCATCATCATCAATTTTTTTTAGTTGTTGTTGTTGTTGTTGTTGTAGAGGTTGAAAGATATATTAAACCGAGTTTATGATTATACTCTAGTAGCTGAGGCAAATTAGTCACGTATTTGTAGGTAAAAAGAGAAGAATAAAAAAGAGCGAGTCGTAAAAGTTAATATGGCAAGTTTAAACGCACGAAAGGTGACGAAAAATGAGATATCATGAGGGAGAGAGAGAGGTAGTTTTCATGTTAATCTTTTGGTGTTATTGAGATACAGTGTGATCAGAAAAGTTAGACTGCTTTTATATACTCTTTATAGTATCTTCACCAGTGAGTGAGTGAGCTGGGAATTGAACGTATACTGTCATCAAAAGTCGTTTATGACAATCTACTGTATAGTCCAGTGTACCAAAAACCGCATAAAACGAGATCCGCATAAGTAAAAAAAAACCTCAAATGTAAAATCAAAATCGCTTATATAAATAAATAAATAAATCGAAAATTGCAGAAATAATAAATGGAGTTACTCGAAACACGTATAAATTGAATATTGAATTAAAGATTGCACAATCAATTTTAATTCGCATAAATCGAAACTTGTAACAATAAGAAATGGATTTTTTTTTCATCATGTATGTACATACATTATATCTGTATATGACAGTATATAAAGAGTATCTTAAATTTTCTTTTAATATATTTGTTTAGAATTTGATTATCGAAAAATTAAGTAATCGGATGATATCAGGTACCGGTAGATAAATATCGAGCTTAGCTTTTTTAATGTGTTTTTTTCGTTATACGCGTATAAATGTATATTTAATATATGAGTCGTGTTCGAAAGTCTTGATTACAACTTTTTATACAAGCGTATATAAATTTGTAAAGAAAATTTTCGAACACTGTATATGTTTATCTAATTGATT
The DNA here is from genome assembly GCA_034695005.1 of Cryptops parisi. Lineage (NCBI taxonomy): Eukaryota > Metazoa > Arthropoda > Chilopoda > Scolopendromorpha > Cryptopidae > Cryptops > Cryptops parisi. Next base: position 17,675 of record JAQIWH010001013.1, on the reverse strand, counting down.
TTACTTCTGTTTAATATTTGATATTTTAAACTTGTATTTTTCATATACGATAAACCAATAACATTCGCGGGTTTCGTAAGGTTAACGTTTCTTGTTCAGAAAGTTAAGAGAAAAATACGCACGAATTTTATTGGTTATCGGTTTTAAAAGTTGCTATATTGTTATTCAATTACAAAATGTATAGTTTTGTTCTTTATTTTTAAATATGTATTTTTATTCTTTAAAAATCACACTAAAGTTATTATGTAAAGTTTTTATATAAAGTTTGTTGTCTATTTTATAAAATAAACTTTTACTATTTTAACAAGTAACACCCTGTATATTAACTTCGGTTATTTGACGTGCAATGTTGTAAAATCAATTAAAGAAAAACTTCATTTCCATATATAGCACAGGAAGTCCTCTTGAATTTACTGATATGCGATTTTGCTGATGTTCCATTTTTGTGATGGGTGATGAGATAAATTTTCCCAGATGCTCGTTATGTGCGAAAATAAAAGATCGCTAATTTTGTTGCGGTAGTGGACAATTAACTGAACCGCTTCAGTTTTACTACTTCGTGGGGAGTTGCATTTATGCGATTTTGTGATTTATGCGAGTTTGCAAGAAATTTCCATATTACGCGATTTTGTGCCAATTCCACAAGTAACTTGAACGCTGAAATTTTGTTGCGAATTTCTAAAATATACGCGACTGTCGATTTATGGGACGTTTCGCAGAACGTTATCTTTGTCGCATAAATCGAGGACATTTTGTTTGCTCGTATAAATTACAATAAACCAACCAACTTAACACGGGGGATACACCGCCGCGTTCGTTGTCATTGTACACAGGTGCGGTGATGATCACGTGACTGCTGTACTTGGCTATTTGCAGAAACATTAATGGAATTATTGTTTGTGACAAGCAGGCTTCTGAGAGTGGTAAGGCACATTATTTTAAGTATACATATATATATATATATATATATATATGTATATAAAATAAATGCCAAATACTCCTTTGTACGAGTTCCGCGTTGTAGAGAGGTAAATCACTAATCCCAAATGCACGATTTACGTCTACGTGACTGTTGATGTTTTACCAAGCAAAATATATAATGGAAAAAAAAATTATACAAGCTATGTAAGAAAGATGGAAGGGGGCAACATTAGCAATTTTTATATTTTTTTTTTTACGAAGCTAGTAGTATAGGCTATAGCTGTCAACTTTGTATGTGTGCGTGTCTGTCTGCCTGTCCGGTCGTCCTCGTGGCCCTGGAGGTCGCTGGTGGGGGCGGGGGCCTTTGGCCCAGGGGCCACCGCCCTCCACTTTTTTTTTCTTTCCTTTTTATCTTTTCTTTTCCTTTTAATTCCTCCTGGGCAAAGTTATGTTGTGCCTGAGGTGGGTCAACGAAGGACTTGGCCCTCCCACGAACCTAAAGCCATGGCCTTGCTAAGAAAATGTACCTTGAGAAGAAGGAATGCGTGGGTGGATGATGATGATGATGAAGGGCTTTAATGTATACCTGTGGCAAAGTGATGACCAAATAGGTTAACGATTTGAAACGCTATGACGAAGAAAGAGAAAGTGCGGCATTGCTGTTTGGGTTTTCTTAATATCATAGATTTGGGGTTTTTTCCAGTTTTTATTTTATTTTTATTAAATGGCTACAGCTTCTGTTTGGTGTTGTTTTGCGAGGGGGGTGTAATGCCAATTTTGAAGTTCCATTGTCTTGGGTGTAATTGGTATAATTTGTCGAAAAGTGCTACATTGGTAGGGTTTGTCTTAGAGTTGTGTCGAACCACTTTTTTTTTTGTATATGGATGAAATGATTAATTAAAATTATGACTGGTAGCATTGGAAAAGTTGGACAGTTGATTTTCAATTTATTTGATTAAATTCGAACTGATAAAATCTGTCGAAAAGCTCAACTATTATATAGTAGGGTTTGTCTAGAGTTGTTGTTTCGAGCCACTTTTTTTGTGGATGAAATGTTAAATTGAGTTTGGTCAGAAGGGGTGACTCGGGGAAGGCTAACCGTAATGTTACGTTGGATATGTTGAGTTTCGTATACAACTGTTAGATTAGTTGATGTGATGTTACTTGATTGAATTTGTATACTTAAGTAGGGTTAACCGTAATTATTTTATACACGAATTCGTCTAACTTAATGAATATTCCGTTTTGAGTTTTCACTTCAAAAAGTATAAGCATAGACTAAAGAGATAATATATACAGTGAAATCTGGTTATTTTGATCACTTTGGGACGTGTTTTTTGATAACAGTAACCGGGTGATAACGCTAAACAATAGATCGGATAATGCACTTCAAAAGTTATTACACACTTTGTTGATAATTAACCTCGATATAATGATGTTATAATTTTTTTTTTATATTTATATGTTACGACATGTTGTGTCAATCTTCAATTGGATATACACACGTTATAATAATCTATTTTATGTTATACTCAGTTATATGCTTAACCTTGTCTGTTTCGATAAATAAGAAAACATTAAACTGTCTTGGAACCGACTGATTGTGATAACAATAGCCGAGTGATAATATTATACGTGATTATTATAATAACCGTATTCCACTGTATCTCTCTAGTCTACAAGGCACTTTTCTTTTACATTCCCGTCCATTTAGCACTGATTTCAAGATCGTTCCCTGTTTTAGAACGATTTTGAATTAATTTTTCATTTGTAGTCATATTTTTTTTTTTACATAAACAAATTGTTTCAGCTAAGCGATGAACATTTATAAATGACCATGAAATCATTTTAACCGATGGTTAAAATGATTTCAAAATGATGGTTAATATTCGCATTAAGAAAACACTTGTTTAGTAAAGATGCGCAATTAGAAATGTTTCACAATTAATTTAGAAATGTTAGAAAAAACTCGTAGGCTTACTGGTGCGTTTTTTGTGACTCGGTTTTGGGGACTCTGATAAGTTTCGCAAATGAGGATGGTAAAAAAATAATGCTAATCTGGAATCGGTGAAGATACAGTAAGTAGGTAGTATACTTTTATTGGTTCATTTTCACTGAAGACTTCATCGAGGAATAAGTTGACATGAAATTTGAAGAACTTTTGTTTCATTTTAATGTGTTCTCTACTCCATCGATGACAAATAATTGATTTTGTTTTTTATCGAATAGTGTTATATATTTATAATTTATCAATTATTGGGGTCGTAATAAGAGGCGTGTACTGTGTACTTTAAAGGATTACATTAAACCCTGCTAAGTTGGGTCTTCCGATAGTCGACATTTCGTTTCAGTAGAAAAAGTCATGTGTTCGACGAATGTTGTACATAGAGTTCTTTATAGTATGAATTTCGTATATGCGGTTTCGCTATTGTGCGGTGAACGAAATTCTCCAAGATGCGATTCATACGCTCATTGAACTCGCCAATAGGTGATTCTGTACAGTGGTACAGAATTGAATTAACGCTTCCGCACCTGCCATAATGTGTAGTAGGCCTCGTTTGGCGCAACTACTGCTGTAACTTTCTGCTGAATTGTTTCATTCATTCTGTGGAAATTTCGATATATGCGATATTCGATTTATTAAAGGTTTTCGCAGAACGTAACCCGCGAGTGCAGAACACAGTTTAACTTCTATTTGGATAAAACTTTTAATAATTGTGTTTCAATTGGTTCGTCGTTCCCAGTTTGAGGAACCTCGACTATGCGAGTTTTCGTCTTTCATTCGAAATGCCATTTCGACAAACAGATGTTGTATTTTATCAACTCATCATGCGGATTAAATGTGTTGAAGGAAGTCATCAATTTTCTCAAAGTAGCGACGACACTTCAGAAACAAGTCCAACTCAAAAGACCAAGCAAAACGTTGAAAGGCCAGTTGAGTTTGAGTGACATTGCCTTTATCACTGTTTTATTTACCATAACGTTTTCGTATCATCCGACATTTCGATAATTTGATATTCTTTAAGATGGGAATTGCTACAAAAAAGTATTATGATGGTTTGGTTTCAACTGCACTTTCCAGTCGGAAAATTTACTATTCTTGCAAAAAAACAAAAAATGTGGTTCCCAACCTCTTTTTGCTCGCGAACTAAAATTTTTAAACACTTGTGCATGACGAACTAACGTTATCAATTTGGAGAGGGAAAACGTAAACAAAAACTTGAAAAATGTAAAATCCGACATAACGTGATGATTAGTGTGATTCTATATTTTTTCATTTATTATCCTAAAATTTAGCATTAGGAAGTTTCACCAAAAATCAATCAAAACAATTTCGCGACCCAAAGTTAGGTCGCGACCCTGGGGTTATGAACCAAGGGACTAGAAAGACTTGTAAAGATCAAACTATGTTAAGAGTGTTTGTTACTGCGTTATAAATTTGCGGGTGAGGACACCGACTCTTGCTTTTATTTAACATCAAAGATCTTCTATATTATCCCATCCGACTTTCTTTCAGGTCGGATATAATCGTGACACTACTGTAATTCTTGGTGACACGGGAGCATTGGAATGTGAGATGATGATGATCGTGACGAATGGTGATGGTCGCTTTGTCCTCACCCCCATCCTCAAACGGGGGTGATCTGAGGAAAAGTGAGACTTCGTGGAACAATTCTGGTTGCCCAAGAAATATAGCTCTCGAAAGATCCCCCTACTATTAGTGCTTCTTTCTTTTTTCTTGCAAACCGTCTTTCGTGGTAAGAAGGAATAATCTCTGTTGCGAAGGAATGCGTAGGTGGACGATGATGAGGGGGTGGTGGTGGTTAGTCGTGAAGAAGACCTGATGATGGTGGTGGCCACCTGTCCTCGGGGTTTTAGGGTGGTGGTGGTTCTTGTGGAGGAGGAGGCGGCGGCGGCGGCGGTGGTGGTGGTTGTTTCTGGAGGAAAGGTTTTTGTTGGCAGGTATTCAGTGTGAGAACGCAGTTGCGTGTCGACGCGACCCTCGCACCTGGGGCATGAAGGAGACCAAGCCGTAAATCTGCGCCACCAATTAACCCTAAATTACAGGCCTGCGAGCTATCGATTGGAGGCTCCTGGTCAGCTTGATAAGGAGAGTCACTCAGGTGGGCGGCAGGTGAAGCAGTCAGATCCCAATAGGGAGGAGGGGTGTCCTTAATGGCGCCTACCTATCCTCCTCCTCCTCCCTCTTTTTTTTTCTCCTTTCTTTCTTAGGGTATTTTTTTCTTCTTCTAAGGTTGTTTTGTTTTGGTGCTGTTTTTCAAAGAATTGTACCCCCTCTTTTTTTTTGTACCTCATTCTTTTCTTCCCCCCCCCCCCATCCTCCTGTTTGTACCTTAAAGGCAACTGGTTCTCCTTTCTCAAACCGCCCCCGATTTTTCAGGAGGGGGTTGTCATCGTCCTGCTTTTATATCCTACCATGGTATGTGGTTGTTGTTGTAGTGGCTAGTGGCTTTTCTCTACCCTTACCCATGGTCATATATATACGTATCTCAGGTATATATATATATCCCCCCACCACCTAGTTTGCTTCACTGACCTCTTCGTATTTCGCACGCTTGAGAATTGGATACTACTCCATAAAATGAGTCGGTGGTTGGAAAGCAACAAAAAGTTTGGCGTTTATTGTAGTTGAAAAGATCAACTGTGGTTATATACTATACCTGAAGTCCACGATTTTTGTGGAGACTTCCTTCTGCGAAAACCTCAATAGAAAATCGCATTTATCAAAATTTTTGGATATTCCACGAAACGAGTTGCTGTTTGTAATGCAACGAAAGTCACATTTGGCGATTTGTTTGTTATTTAGTTGATAAATGAAGATCAACCCCAGTCATATACATACAGTACACGAAATTTACGATTTCTGCAGATGACTTGCAAAAATCTCTATATCGAAAATCGCATATATCGAGACGTTCATGAAGTGTCAAGCGCCGTCGTTTCAACGTGATAGTCTGCGTTAAAATCGCATATATCAAAAAATAAAATAAAATATTATTTCGTACAACGAGAATATGGAGCTTTTTTACTCTTGTCGCATAATAGCGAAATTGCAATTCATGAATCGATGACTTCCTGTATTTTCTCATTGAATAGTGACGCAGAAAAATGGTATTTCGTTTCGCATTATTGAATGATTTGATGTTAAACCGTGTGATAATTATATAACCCAGTGTTTATAAAGTAAAAGATACTCGAGATAATTCCAGGTGTTACACTGGAAAAACTCCAACGTGATGCTGCACAAATCTCTCTCAACTTGGACTTCTGAATGGACCATGTGTTCCTTTTTTCACGCCCTTTTTTTTTTATCAATGTGGTTAAGTATCACTAATAGATTTTGGTTCTAATCTTCTTTTTTTTAAGAATTTGTCCCATTGATTTCGGACTTTGCGATATTGTATCTAAAATCGATCGTTTTTGGAAATATTCAGTAAGATGCAACTCTGTAACGCATGTTTTATGTAGGCTTATATCATGTTCCTGTTTATCATCTTCTCTACATCTATGCAGAGGGTAACATCTCTACCTAATAATTTAATATAACATAAAATAGTAAATTTTGTGGAAATAAAACTAAACACGATTCATATACGCTATATGAACTTATTTTCGTTAAAAAAAAAAACTGGTTGACAGACCACGTGTTTGACATTGCTTGCTCTAGGTGTCTAGGCTGTAGTTTTCCAAACTATAGGACACCCTGTAGAATAATTGATAGATCTGTCTGAAAAAAAGAACATTTCCATTGATTATAGAATTTGTACGATGGTACCCCTTTATTGAGTTCATCACTTTTCCGACATTGCGGCTAAATCTTGTAAATATCCCTTGGGACTCATCTGAATTCATAAATAACACTGCTTAAAATAATAATATTGACCCTTTTTTTTATGACCAGGGTCATCCACGAAACTAGAGTAATGTCCATTATTAGGATACTTAGGTTTACGTTTGACACCAAGTTTAGATCCACATGGCGCAGATTTTGTTTATAGAATGTACTGAAATTTTGTTTTTTGTCGAACACGTACTATTTGGCATGCGATTGGGAGCACAGGGTGTTAAAATGCAAGTGTAGCATTGGGAATTTGTGGTGGGGGTGCTATGCGAGGGTTATTTTTATGGGGGGCAGTTTTAGGTCGTTGGTGAAAGAGGTGTGGGGAGAATAGGTGGAGGAGGTGGATTGGTGCAGGGGGTGGTGGTGGAAAGATGGAGGTGGATACAATCTATATATCCTATACTAGTAGTCGTCGTCGTCGTTTGTTTCTTCCATTCTTTTCATTCCCCCCCGTAGGCGGCCTTTGGTCGTCGTCGTCAAAGTCGTCGTCGTTGTCGTAGTTTTGTGGACCCCTTGGTTCACCCCGTTTGGCCGCGAGCGAATGAAAAGAAGAAGAGAAGAAGAAGAAGAAAAAAAAAGAAAGGTTGGGAGAGTTTTGAAAACGAGGAGAAATAGGGAGGGGGGGGGAGGGGTGTTAAAGGTGGGCAACCGGGGCATTCTTGTAGGGCCCCGCCGTCGCGTTTTGCAGCCCCTGTAAATCAAAGCGCCTGCCACCGCCCACACAAAACCCCAAAAGCACTTGTTTTTAAGAGGGGTGGTCGAATTTTTTTTTTTTTTTTTTTTTACTTTACTTTTAAAAAAAAAAGTTTCTTCGCCAGAAAGACGAAGAGGAGCGGGGGAGGCTGTTGACTACCTTTTTTTTTTTTTTCTTTTTCGTTTTCTTCTTATCCCGAGGACGGGGCAGCTGGTCTCAGTGGCGCCTTTTCACCTTAAAGGGCCCTCTGGGTATATTACGAACCTTAAAGGAAGGCCAACAGTTAAAGATTGGTTGTGCTGTGTGTGTGTGTGTTTTTTTTTTCGGGTAGTTTGGAATACGAATTTTTTTTTTCGGGCTTCGACTCCCCCGCACTGGGTTAATTGCTAATGCATAGGATGAGGGTTAAAATGAGTACCTGTGCTAGACAGGTGGGAACTGTGCGCACGCCATGTGGCATGTAGAGGAAAAGCTCAACAGGTGGTTTTGGAAGATGGCTCCAATGATGATGATGGTAATTGGTCAAGATTTGTTTTTTTTTGTTTTTTATATTATTGTTTTGGAAAGGTGGGATTGATATTAGTTATTCATGCGTGTTTGGTTCGATGTGTAGTTTTGTTTTAAAGATGGTGAGGTTATTCCACCAGCTAATGTGAGAATGCACGAGTTGCGGAATGAAATGGCGTGTTCATTCATTCATTTTGATGCAGGGTCAGGGGCTGTTTTTAAATTTTTAAATCCATACGTTTTATCTATATTTATTATAACCCTTGCTTTATTTCCTTCCTTTATTTATTATAACCCATTCAAAAACTCGAGAACGCTAAAGTGATTAAAATTGGAATAAAGACGTAACCTCATTGGTGGATGGTAATGAGCCTATTAAAAGTTTGACTTGTGAACTCTTAAGAGGGGGTTTATAATAAAAGCCAACCAAGGCAATTGAACATAAATTTCAGAATTTTCGGAATTGTTTGTTTATTTATTTATTTATTTATTTTAGTTTTTGTTTTTACGGGCTATTTATTGAATCCATGTTAATTTTGGAATATTAAAACGATAATTTTTTCTTGAGTTTCTAACATATAACTCCGTGCCATGCACGATTTTCAACTTCAATAATAATAGGTTCTCAATAAATACACAGTTTTTATCATAATACTAACTTAAACTCGTTGAAAAATCAATGAATGCTATGTGAAATTTGAATGTAAACCACTTGACACGACGATACAGAGATAGCGCGAGAATTTCAATGTTGATTAAAAAATAACATTCATTGTTGCTTTTACTGTATAAACTTTTCATTTGTTCATCAACCAATCAGCAATTGAAAACAAAGTCACTCTTGGGTTTTATTCACTAAGAAGATTTAACCATTCAACCGCGCTTCATTTATCCCCCCAAAAATCATCTACTCGCAAATGAGTGGATGACAACTTATACAACAGATGACATATAACTCAAATTTTGCTAAAAAAAAAAAAAAAAATTAACGTTCAAATTTTCCGAGACCCAACGTCGAATTTCAATGGATATTCAAAATTCGCGTTTCATTTGTCTCCCAAAATAATCGTCATACGCCCCCGCAAATGAGTGGATAATACAAACAAGATGCCATTTTAATAACATTACCCCGTCAATTATGACGGGAATGCTTTTTTCTTTATTATGCAGTTCATTGTTTTAACTCATGGTTGCTTGGTTACACTCGTATGTTTTAACTCATGTTGCCAATAGTTAGCTATTTTTTTCATGCCAGCATCTCATTGTTAGGATTCTTAGTTATCCCGTGGATATCGTTGTTTAAACTCACGTTCTTATGGCAACCCCCGTTGATTTAAAGTGTGATACATACACACTCGTACAATGGAATGGTAGTTTTAGATTTGAGAAATTCGTTTAGCGAGTTGTGCAATTTTCGATTAGATTTATGGGAATATGCGGTTTTCGATTTTATGCGGTTTTATGCAAGTTTTTGGTACATTAGACTTTGCAGTATATTATCGTAAACACTTGTAGATGGCAGCATACGTTCAATTTTCAGCTCACTAACTCATTCACAAACTCACAAGTGAAGCTAATATAAAACGTAAAATAATTAGATTGTACAAACTAGATCTGCATGTCGTAACCCAAAAATTTCGATGTGTCATACATTGAAGTTCCGTTAAAAAAATTGCGCTTCATATAACCCCCCTCTCCGAAAAAAAATCATCCGCCCCCGCAAACGAGTGGGCCATAAGAAAAGAAAAAAGACTCGCAAAACTAGAAGAGGCGCGTACTACTGTAGTAGTAGTAGTCAGTCTCGGTGGCACTTCCCACGGTGCACCTCGGTTCTCCTTCCATCACTCTCTTATAAAGTATACGAAAGCCTTCGTCATCTGATAAGGGCGGCCGCCAGTAGCCAACCCCGCTACCTTACCTCTCCTCCTCCTCCTCTTCGGAGGAGTAGTAGTGAATACTACTCCTCTTTTCTATCAGCTTCATCTTCCCCCTTCTTCTTCTTCTTCTTCCCGTTTTTTTCCTTCCTTTTACCTGAGGAGGAGCCTCCCACAACGACGCCCGGAAGGTCATGTGACCGTCGCCCCGGGTGCAACGAGGAGGAGGAGGTGTATGTGTGTGTGTGTGTGTGTTGAATCTCGTGGAAGTTTTGGGGAGTTTAGAAGGCAACCACGTTGTGTTGCCGTTTGAACCTCGTTTAATCGTCTCGTGCCTGTAACGAGTTACGGACGTGAAAAATAGGAGGAGGAGGATTTTTGTGTGTTGAAAGTGTGTGTTTGTGTTTTTCGAATTTTTGTTTTTGATTTTTGTTTTTAATACTTTTTTTTTTTTTAAAAAAAAAAAGTGAAAAGTTAGTTTTGAGGAAAAACATTACACGTGCTGCTTCTGAGCGAGATTTTGTTTTCTCGGTTTCTGTTTTTGTTTCTTGGGGGGAAAAGTTTTTGGAAATTCAATTGCAACAACGAAAACTACATATCTTGCTTTCATCTCAAGGTAAGTTGTTTTATCTTTTTTTTTTTAATGACATTTTAAAGTTTAGTTTTTGTTTTTGTTTAAATGAAACGAACAGTCTCTTATTTCTATTCCACGTTTATTTGGGGTGAAAATGTTTTGAATCATGTTGTTGTTTTGCATTTTGTGACCTCAATGGTGACTCGCCAAAATCTCTCGGGGGATTAACGTCTATAGAGTTTCCATTTTTCCATAGACTTTTCTATTTTTGTTGAATGGGCTGTCAGTTATGGGTTGACTTATTTTACTTTATACACGAATGTATATATGTATGGTGTAGATATTTAAAGCGTTAAACAGCGTTCGTATCTTAATGTATATTGTTTTTAAAGGGCTTCTTCCTGGTTCACTGCTTCTCTCGCTATGGGTCTAGGCCGCGCGCGACCTTGCTCCCTTGAGTGCTCGTCATGAATTTTTACTGCTCGGTGGTGGCTCATTTTAGTTCATTTTTACTTTGTCTGTCTGTTGGCATGTCGAGACGTTGGTGACGAATTTGATTTTCATGGTTGTTTTTTTCTCGGGGTTGCAGACTAAGCATAGCGAGAATCGCGATGTTTGGTTGATTGACACCTTTTATGATGTTGGAAATGGTTAGTTACGGTTTCAAAAGTTTAATGTTGGCTGTTTGTGATAGTTAAATGTGTATATTGATTGATTCTTTGGGGGGGGGAAGTTGATAAAAACTAAAATATATATAAAAAAGAACAGCGTAGAAAACTTGTTTAGAAAAGTGTACAAGATAAACGATCATGTGACAGGAGCGTGGGCGTCCGGTTGTCCCCATCGCTGTTAGTGATGACGTTGGCCCTGAGAGATTTTGGTTGAGTCCCCCTTTGAGGTCATAGCCACAATACAAAAACAACACGTGATCCTAAAAATTAAAATAAATTCTACTTACTATGTGCCTATTATAGTATAATTTGATACTGTACTAGTAGCCCTATACTATAGTGGTAATACAGTAGTTACTATGTTGTGTATGCAGTTTTTTATCGTTGGATGTACATTGTGAATTTTATTTATTTTTATTTATTTATTTATTTATTATTATTTAGTTTTTTTGTTGCCAACTACAGTTTTCAAAAGAGTTGCTTCATTATCATTCCATTGGTAGTCTCACATTTTTTATTTCACCTGACGTATATTTTAATTGGCTTGGGAAACGTTGGTGGCGTGGGTGGGAGTGTGGGTTCGAAAAGTGTGCAAGATAACCATCAAGATGACAGGAGCGTAATACAAATAGTAGTTGCACTGTAGTACATAATTGTAATAGGTTTAGGTCATTTGGTTATCCGGGAACTCGTCGCGTAATTTTAAAACGTGTATAAAGGAAATTAATAATTGAACGCTTGCCCGGAATAACGTTGTCTGTTACGAAAATTCAATATTGAGATTATTGTGGAAAACTGTGCCTCATACATGGGCTTAGCTAGAGCTGTCAATAGACAAACTCATACCTGCCTAAAACATACAGATATTTCACTTTCGAAATTGGACACACCTAATAGGTGACAATCAATGTGTTGCTGAATAATTCTTTTGCCATTTACAGTACTCAAAACTATGAATTGTTACATGCAACTTTATTCCGGGCAAGTCTTCAATTGAAGGGCCTGGTGTGGTGCTAAGTGACATTTTTTTTGTCAAGAGTGGGAATGTGTCAGGTGCAATTTTGTCTTCCTAATACATGATTTTGAGCAAAACATCATTAGGTCCAGAGACATTTGTGCAAAAAAAGTGTGAAGTAGCCCATAGACAGCAAGGCAAGTTCGGATCTTGAAACGCGTTTTTCTCGAAATTGTAAAAATGTTACCTAAGAACCCTTTATACACCAGGCCCTTCAGGTAAACCAGGAATGTGTTTTAAAATAGTAGGAATGTTTGAAGAATAGTAAGAATGAACGATTGTTTCCAGTCGTAACACTGACGATGATGAAGTTGCTGCTAACCAGTCGTTAGTAGTAATACTATAAGTAGTACGATTATAGTTATAAGTAGTAACACTAGTAACACTACAGTTGCACTATAGTAGGCAGGTGTGTGGCCAGGAGGTTGGACTCGCGGTTGGGCCACGGTCAACGTTTCTTCTTCGCCATATCACCTTTGGGCCATGCCTCCAGCAGTTCAAAGTGGGCATGTCAAACTTTTCTTCTTTTTTTCGTAATTCTTTTACCTTTTGACTTTTTTCTTTTTTTTTTGACGTTTCAAAACTTTACCTCCTCCTCCTCCTACTCAACCGTTTGCCTCGAGGCTCCCCACGCCCACGCACGAAGCTAAGGTCAGCGAAACATCCGGACAAGACAGTGATGAGTTACACCTGTCTAGATTACAAAATAACTTCGTTTTTATATATTATATATATTTATTTTATATATATAGATATATATCTTATATAGTATGTAAGTTACCCACCCCTTTCTCTGTAAGGGTTGACACTTTTTTTTTCTTGTCTGTCGCTGAACGATTTATTCCGATAAGACCACTCAACGTTGCGCGTAATGCTTGAGTGTTTTTATTCAAATTCCTCATTTGAAGATATCATCCACCTACGTTTCGGCTTCTAAAACACTCAACTCAGGTGGGTGAACTCCTCCCCATTCGTCGACCACCTGGAGTGGCCAGCTGTCATCTGCCCCGGGCCCTTTGGGCACTCCGTGTCTCTGACACACCTCCCCCCCTAATTTTTTTTGGGTGTCTTTTATACCTTTTTTCTTTCAAAAAATCGAACGTGTTTAATAAATTAATATTTTAATTGTATAGGTTTTTTTTTCTGTACAAATAGTCGTGGTCAGCAGATGTTTGTGCTTGTTTTTTTTATTTTCTGATGAAGTGACAGTTTGAATATATCGTAACGTCGGTGTTTTTTAATTAGTATTACATCTATGGTGTTATTAGTAAGATATATATTCAATATACGCAGTGCTCTTTTTTTTAGCGTATACGAGTATTTAACTTAAATTTTTTATCGATATTTGATCGATATTTTTATCGATATTTTATCGATGTTGATCTTGCGTACCACCTAACTTTTGTTTTTAGAAACAAGCAATCTATGTATATGTTTAGAATATATATTGTATCATTAAGTTCGGAAACCTAAAATTTGCAACGTTTGTGCAATGCTAGTGGTATTTCCTGAAGAAGTCACTATTTGCTGTTTCGTAACGTCAAATTTCAATGGGAATATGTTTATAACTGTTAAATGTTATATTTTTTTTTCTCAATAAATATATTTTACGAAAGATAGATGATGAAATTTTATTTTGTACACTGTTGATATTTACTCTTTCCTTGAAGAAGCCCTGTTTTGGTTTCGTAACGTCTGTTCTAATGTTAAATCTGTTTATAACAGTAAAAAAAAAAGATAGTTTTTAAAAGATCACAGTTCATTGACGTGTAAAAGGATAACGAAGTGTCAAATCATTGTACTTGAAAAAGGTGCACAACTAGTTTCGTAACGTCAGATCGCAATGTAAAATTTCAACGAACTGCGAAATTAATTGCAAATTACTGTACACCAAAAAAGAAATATGTATTTTTTTTTATAAAATTAAACACAATGATCGTGTCGATTAGATGCCTTTGGTGCATTAACTGATAGTGTGACTTCTGAACAAGCCACAACTGGTTGTGTGTAACGTTGGTGTTTTCTTTTCTCTTTCCCCCATATAATTATTTACGCTTTGCGTATCCAATACGTATTTTTTGGTATACAAATTAAACACGTGTCACACCCCCAATTTTATTTTTCCATGGTTATATATATAAATATAAAACAACCCTTGAACAGAAGCAAAGTAAGATTTCAAGCAAAAAAAAAATTGTTGGCGAGGTCATCGTTTCTCGCTCGTTCGGTTGCCACCGATGGTTGCTGCTTGTTTCTTCTTTTATTTTTCTTCTTCTTCCTCCTCTTTTCTTTTTCTTACTTACTTTCTTTCGTTCGTTCGTTCTTTTTCAAGCCACGTGGCTTGGTGTGCCACCCTCTCGTCCCCCTCAAAGTCGGAATTTGACTCGGAAAAGAGCGACGTCGCCAAAAGTCGCTCAGAAAACTTTGGTGTCAGAGCTACAGGAACCTGTGCAAAAATTTGTGTGTTTTTGACATCAAAGGATTGGACGTCAAAAAAAAAAAGGGGGTACGATTTTTCATTTCGTACGCTATTTGTTATTGATACTTTTTTCGACGTAACGGGCGAAGTTTTTGGTGGAGTAAAACTTCGCCGATTGGAGTCACACGTGATTTTTTTAAAAAAAACAATCTTTATCATCGGTCACACTTGAAGGTGGGATTTGTGTTTGTTTTTATTTCATTTCCTCGTGTGTGTGTGTGTGTGTGTGTTTTTGATTGATTTTCTTACGTCACGTCTTGTTGAAATTCGAACTTCGTATAACGTGGTTTTCTTATGATGACAATTTCGGTTGTTTTTGTTTGATTGAAATATTTGTGTGTGGGAGGCGGGGGTGTATGCTATTTTAATACAGTATATCGATATCATCGGAAATGCGATTTATATTCATTATGTAGTGTAGGGATATCTCGGTTTCATTGCAATGTCTTGTTTTGTTGTTGAAATTTTATAGAATTTTGGAGGGGTGGTTTAATATTGTTGTATGATATTGTTGAATGCCTCGTATAATGCGGTTTGGTTGTAATGACATGGTTAGGTATTTTTGTTTGTAATCTATAGCAATTATTGAACTATCGTGCGATGTTTTTCTCTGTATTCGTTTCAATGATTCATTCTTTAATCTCTTTTTTTGGAACCGACGTGGTTACTGCTACCTAGTTGGACTCGATCCCGAAACGTTATACAATGTATTTCTTAAGTACTGTTAAGAGTGCTATTAAAATCGATTTTTATGTCGAGTTAAAATCAACAACTGTCGTTTGTGATTTCTGACGGAGAATCACAATCGTACAAGGGTGATCCAAGACTTTAGCTATGAGCACGTGTAGTTGGAATTTTGGATCACCCTGTAGTATTCATTGGGAAGAAACCAGTATTCGATGCGTACAGGGTGATTTAACAGATTAGTCGCGTGGTTCAGCATCTTTTCAGTTTTGGATCATCTGGTATAGTTATTGTCATTGTAGGGATGGTTTTCACTGTTTATATAGCCTACTACATTTTTATACACTCACCGTGACTACATTTATACGGTTTTAGCTAATTTTTAGTTGTTGTTTTTTTTTCATCTCTGTGTAGTTAATACCTATTATACTTTTAAAGCACAGAGTGAAAACGATTTATGCGATCTCACTAATATGCGAGGAAAGAAATTGTTCCATGTGCTCGTTATATGCGAGAAAATTTCGCTGTTATGAGTTGTTTGTTTGTTTTTTTTCTGCGTTGGTGCACAACTGACACGCGATGAAATTTTTTTGTCATCATTGAAATTTCGATATATGCGAAATTTGCGCGCAACGTAACCTTGACATAACATCGAGGACCTCCTCTATTGTTAATATGGTAATTTAATAACGTTATTGGTGAATTTTCGTTTTGGTAACGTGTATTAAATGACTCCAATTATAAATTATACGGGGTGATCCAAATAAAAGTTTAATTAAATTGAGTGATGAAAACAAGAACGTTTATGAATTTTGTTCGATATCATCAGGCGTTGGCGTAGGTGTTGTGGAAAGTTTTGTTCGTTGGTGTCCACCCCCGCGTGGAATTGAAATTATGCGTGGGAGGAAAGGTTTGGGAAGGCACACGTGGGCGTCGGGAGGAGGACGTTTTGGACGTCATCACGTGACGCAAATGCGGGGGCGGTTAAAATGGAGGAGGTGGCATTTCCGAACCCAAGGTGAAGGAAATGTCAGTGTCCATTAACTGAGACGATGATGTTTTTTAGGGTGACAAAAAAGTTATTTTCGGTTCTACTGTGTTTCCCGTTAGTTTGTTTAGTAAAAACTTGGGTAGTTTTTATTTTATTTCATGGTGAAACCGTACAATATCTTCAGTAGTGTAGGGCATGGTACGGTTCGAGACGAATGGTTTAAATGTTGGTTTGTTTTCAATGTAAAATTTATAAAATCAAATCGTGATGTCGTTTTTTGAATGTTTTTTAAATATTAACGTACGGCTTATGTTTTAAAATTATATGTAATGCTGTATAATTTTAGCTTGTTAACACTTTATTTTTTAGTAAACAAATGAAACATTTCATTTACAGTGGTCTTACATTTCATACAGTACATTATTTGCTGTTGAATATATAATTAGGCAAAAATTTATATCTCATAATATTTAGAAAAAATGTACAATTTTCATTACATAGAATTTTAACTTTTATTAATTTTTAAACTTTAACTAATTTTTATAATTATTCAAATTTCTCATGTAGTTATACTGTAGTAATTTTCATTCCTCTTCTATTGTATAAGAAATATTATTTTATTTTTATTTATATATTTGGTGTACGTGAGAATTTTTTCAATTAAGCCCTTCATAGTTTACGAATTAAGATTTTGCGGAATAGTAAATGTTTAATCGCGTGTTTTATGAGACATTTGATGCGGGAAGTTAATTGAAACGTCGATTTGCAAGATCATGTCTATCAACGTTTCACTTTCCTTTTTTTAAGGGCTTCTTTCAGTCAACAATTAGACAGTTAAGAAAACAAGATATAACCTGTAACAACGATAAAAGTGGAACTTGTTAACTTGGTGTTGAAAAATAAAAGTTTAATTTCATTTCTCTGCTTACTGTCTTGTTTTATCTCATTTTTTTTTCTTCTCCGAAAGAAGCCTTAAGAGGGGGGGGGAGGGGGACGAAACGTTGAGGTATGTATAGAAAAACCTTCATGATCTAAATTTAAACCGACCGAAAAATTTCGTACCTATTGTATATTAAAAGAATGAGATCGATAGGATTACAACGTACGTCAAATGTACTACAGTGTAGACGGTAATCAAACTGATTAAGTAATGGTTGTTTAACGATGTTTCAACTATTGTAATCGATGAAGTGTTTTGTCGGTTGTCACCTTGACTAGATTTAGTTTTCAAAACGGCTGCCCTACAAAGAGGATGACACACCAGTTGACTTCTTGGGTCGAGGTTATAGTTGTGGGCCAAAAAGAACCTACTCACTACATTTCTGCCCACGCAAATTCCTAAAAATAAAAGGGGAAAGGAAAATCGGGAAGAACAAAAAAACAAAAAACACAAATAAAAATA
>JAQIWH010001012.1:0-36650 GCA_034695005.1 Cryptops parisi | reverse complement strand
GTTCAGCATTTGTTCAACAAAATGTCAATAGTCAACACGTCCTGTGAAAATTCAGCTCACATCCTCGGAATCCTTGGGCTCGTTGGCCATCAGTACTGTTAGTGCGTCTTTCACTGCATGGTAAATAATGTTCTTCACCTGGAAACATAAAATTGGACATGCGACATTTTAAAAGAAAGTTAAAAATCGCATTTGCCAAAACATTAGAATTTTGGACGTTTAATTGAGAGTTGGGTGGAATAAAATCGGCGTTAATTCCAAAAAAATGTAGTTTCGAGAAAATAGTCAAAAAGTTGGGGCACCTTCAAATTTAACTTCAAAAAATTGTCAACTGTCTATTTATAAAATGAAAATCAACAGGTTTTGCAAAAAAAAATCTGTTAACTTCAGTCGACAGGCTAATCAAAAAAGTACAATTACATCGTTATTCCAAATATTGCGCCATTTATCCAAAAAATCAGCATCTTTTCCATGGTTTTGTAAGGGAAGCAAACAAGTGACAAAATTAGCAATTGCAAAAAAAAATTTTCAGATTTACAATAATCTCATTCCGTATTCTTGCTCCAAAAAAGTTCCAAATTACAGGCAACCCAATGTCTTTATGCTATAGACTTGACTCTTAAACGATTCAATTAGATGCATTTTTAAAGCATAACGACATAAGTGGATTTATGCCGTTTTTCCCAACCAACTGTTTCACAAATAAATTGTCCAGGTAGAAACCATGTAACAATCGTGTCAAGACACGGACGTAAGTAGTTAAGTTGCGCTTACCTGCAATTTATCTTCGTGATTAGTATGAGTATCTGAGAGATCTCTAAATTCTTGCGTCAGCGTAAAGCAATGGCTCACATTTTCAGGCGACACAAAGTCCTCCGCAACCTTAATGCAGCTGTGCAAGTTTCTCACCTAGAACATAACAAAAAATTAAAATACTACCCAATCCGATTGTTTTGTTAAGAACTAGAAGACCACATATTATTGAAAATCCATTGAAATATTATTTCGAGTGTACAAGTACCTGGTGAGGAGCTCCAGCGGGGATGAAAACAGAGTCACCTAAGCACTGGGCAATTGCATAACCTTCAACTCCATACTCGCAATACAGCCGTTCTCTCAAGCTACTGTCGAGATACCAACTCTGATCATGGATGGGGTCATGATGTGCCTCTAGTTTTTCTCCTCGTTCCAAAGCCACCTACAAAAAACGTGTAACGTTGTCATCATCATGCACTGTACAAGAATAGTACACGCACAAATGAAAAAAAAAAAAATCAATGAGCCGTTAGTGAACTTACTTTGTTAAGCAAATCACGTATTTTGTCGGCGTCCCGTGCATTATAGATATGCCAAAGAGCACCGGGTCGTTCCCCTTTCTCGCGAACACGTTTCTTCGTGAGTATGTCACACCCAGCATCATCGATAGCCCTTAGCGCTTCTGAAAAATTTACAATTTTCGCATTCGTCAGCAACTTGCAACGTTCTATAAAAGCATCATCTTTGGGAACAGTTACGAGCGTTCATTTTAGGCGTCCTCACCTTGTATGTGTTTCTCATCATCACCGTCTTTGGGCACTCCTACATACACCATCACATTGACAGCGTCGCTGATGTCCAAATGAAGATTGGTAGTTCCTTTGGTTGGATAGAGAGCCGAACCGTACGCATTATACATTTTAGGACCCAAGTCGGGTCGAACAAAACAGTCGGGAAGACGACCAGCCAGATTGAGTCTGCCATTACGATGCGTGTATTCGGGCATAGGTAGAGCCGACATGAGATCCTGAAAGCGCCCAGGTAGCATTTCGCTGAAGTCGTCTCCGGGAGGCCAATCCTTCAATTTGAGCAGCATGTATTGACCTGTTTCATCCTTCATACGTTCTAATGAGAGAGAACACACGTCCAATTAAAACAAGTACATTAAAAATGATTTTTTTAAAGCAATTTTCGAGGTATATGTGATTTTTTTTTCACATTGGACTTTTCATCTTTTCACATCGAACAACAACAAGTTGAAATTTATCACTCACTTGTGAAATTCTCAAAGCCCTCCCAAAACCGTCGCATAGGTTGGTTTGGCACAATGTTTCCATTATGACAATTGACTAGATCATTCTTGATGTCTCCAAAATCACAGGCAAACGATTCGGGATGCCACAATTTCATGTCTAGGGCCTTGTTGACGCTCGAGACCAACACAGGCTATAAAATAAAACAAAACATGTCAGGTTTCTGCCCTAGAAAAACCTCAAAAAAAAACCAAACAAAAAAACAATAAAATTTCACTCGACATCGAACCAACCTGTCCACGTTTCCACTGCTCTTGAAACAGGCGCAAGTTGGCCGGATCCGTGGGATCGTGCAATCTCAACAACCGCCCCTCGCACAGCCACGAATGAACTACTTCGGGGAAAAGAAGTCGGCTTTCGGCAAGCGTGAAGATTCGCACCGGCAACGGTTCCCAACCGCTGCGAGACTGAGGATACCGTCTCGTGTAGTGGATCAGTTTCTTCTCCTCTCTATTGCATGGCACGTCGTCGTCTTGTTTGTTCACGCTCTGTTCGATCATGCAGTTGATCACATCATCCAAGGTGTGGAGCTTCTTTGGAACTAAACAAAAAAAAAAATTTACAATAAATTAGCCTGGAAACGTGCACGTCAACACAAGTCGTCATCTACAAAAAACAACTCTCGATTACACACCTCGAATTTGCGTAGTGCATCTGCTGGATTTGCTGCTACTCGTGGTCTTTGTTGTGGGGCGCACTAGCAGCTCCCGCAGCGTGGAAAAATGCTCCTCTTTGCCTTCGTCTGCCGCTTTGCAAGTCTCGTCCGAATCCGCCAGTTTGGTCTTGGCGTCGAGGGATGAGCTTTCGCCATCTAGTTTGTTGGATGCGTTCAAAGCTACGTCCGCCAACCAGGAGAGCGGCGAAGCTGCCGATGAAGAGTTATAGTTGTCTAGCTGCTCCGACTTGATATGAGTCACCGTACCATTCAACGACCCACCTTTATCGTTGGATTTGGAAACGGAAGAAAAAAGCCCGTTTAACGAAGATTCGGCCTTTCGTTCAGCAAATGAACTATTCACGGCGCTCATTAATTGCTGCAAAATTAAAAAAAAAACAAACAAACAAATTAGACAAAGTCAACATTTATGCTAGTTTCGACAGGCATCCAAATTAGCTATAAATAAATAAATGCTCGTGTTGACTAACTTTGCAAATTCCGTTCGACGTGAAACCCTTGTTTTCCTTCTCCATGTTTTTTCGCATGCAAACACAGTGCATCGCAATGTTCCACCGTTTGCGCACGCTGTGGACTAATTTTCCCATTTCCCATAAAGCTGCAATAAACAAACCAAACCTATTGTTAGTTATCGCCATAAACTACATGGTACAAAACAACATATTAGACCCAGACAACTTCCTAACCATTGTCAGCTATGATCTGCGTCAGCATCAACTTATCCTGTTCATGCGGTTGTCTATTGTTACAAAGAAGCCACCAGAACTTATCACGATCCTTGCCAGGGCTTTCGTCATCTGTAAATAATCAATCGAGTCAACTCCTTTCACATCTACTATGCATAAACGTACTATGCAAACGTACGTTTCAAAATTTGTGAAATTAAATAAATTTTGGATAATGACATTTTACCATATTTTCGTGAATATAAGACACACTCAAATATAAAAAGCAACTTTGATTAAAAAATAATTATATAGGTCGCACCCCATTATAAGATGCAAACATAAATGCACCTAAGAAACAGCTTAATGAAAAATGAAACCTAAGCTGCGATCGGCTCCAATTATAATGTATTTTGTAATAAAGACACCAAGACAAAGATACTAGAAAACCCAAATAACACACTTATTCATATACTTTTTTTTTGTATTTTACTGGTAATATAATAATCACAGCATTTTTATTGTACCTAGTTGTTTGCTATAATTTATATAAAATGCAGCAAGGGAAGGTGTTTTGTGTAAAATCTTGTACAAGACGAGTCTTATGTTTGCGAAAATAAGGTATAGCGTAACTTGATCCAAAGCAAAACTGAACTCCTTTCGAAACATAATTCGAACACATACACATACAAAAATGGTATATGTGCAATGAATGTTTATGTTGATTCAGCATGATCGATTCGATACATCATTTCATTTACAATTCCACACTAAAAATAAAAATGCTTATTCTACCTGCTTGCGACCACTTCATAATGCCATTCTTTCTCGCTTTGTAGCAGTCAATGCACACTACAAAGCCACATTTGCTGCACGCCCAATGGATGTTGAACAAGGTAGTCTCGCAAACGTCGCACATCTCTCGTACTCCTTGAACAACTCGTTTCCAAGCTATGGTTTTATCTATACGTTTCGTGAAAAGTAAATTACAAAAATTAACCAACGAATAAATGCCATTATAATACACTACAAACTTTCAATAACGGGCAATGAAAAATATTAACCTTCTGAAATATGCAATCCTTGAGCTTCCTTTTCTTGCTCAATCAGATCGCAAAATTGGTTCGCCACATTGCAGAGCAAAAATTTGCTCGTTTCCAGATCTAAATCAGCTGGCGGATCAGACGGCTGGGCCAACCACAGTTTCAAATCGTCGTCGGTGGCATCGGTAGGCTCGGAAAACCCAGCAAGCCCCAAAATTCCGTTTTTACTGTATCGTAATCTTAATTGGTAAAAAAAAAACAAACAAAAGAACCACATGTTATTTAATAAATACTAGCAAGCAAAAGAAGAAAAAGAAAAAACAAACATTAAAGCTCACTCTTTACCTTCTGAACGCATAAAATCGACAAAAAATGTTAGCCATCTTTTTGTTGCGTTGATTGGTTGTCATGCGACACTCCCGGCATTTGCTGAGCTTTCCACTGACATCGCAACAGGCGACATCTTGCAGAAACGACTCTCCTGTCCGCTTGAGTTGTGCAGTGGATGGTTTCTCACCTGGTGCATCTGTAAAATTAACGAAGCATTTTTCATTTTAAATCGTTTTGCTTTCAGCAATGAAATCCATGTCATTCGGGATCACGTTTCGAGTCAACCTACAAGGTTTAAATTTCTTAGGTAATTCTTCTTGGTTTGGTTTGGGCTTTGGTTTTCTTCCTCTCTTTTTGGGCTGTTTCGTCGGTACAGGCGGTTCTATTTCTTCGGTTCCTGATCGCTGCCCTTCCTGAAACCAAGAGTTTACAAATATAAACAACCGGAAAATTGCACGATTTTTTTCTACAACCATTAACACACACACAAAATCAACTGATAACTACATGATTAGAATGGGAATCTAATTGTTATAAAATGCAAAATCTTCCTTCTCACCAGTTATGTTTCTATAGAAACAACCAAAACAAAACAAAAAAATAAATAAATACTTTAACTGTAACGAATATTGCGAATAATAACTAACGAATATTGCATAGCAATATCGGCTAAAAGAATAAATAACTTTCCGGTCATTTTTGACAAGCTATTTACTAGTGTGTCCATAAAAACGAAAGTGCCAATACCTGAAACTAAACAAATGCAGCTAATTTTTAATAATTACCCAAACTTGTTGTCCATTTGTGAAACCCTGAATCCGAGGGAGTTCATATAACAGAGTGTAAATTTTCCTAGTCATTATCGTCAGGTTTATTTCTACATTTTAAGGCTTAATTATATATATATTTTTTAATTTGTGTGAATTAATTTGATTATTATAAGGAATAATATATGGTAAAATTGCATATATATATATATATATGAGGAGAGCTTAAACCTGAGAAAACCTAACTTTTGTATTTATATTTATTAGTATTTAGATCCTCTCAAAAGCAATGGACAATCAGCAATTGCAAATAACCTCTTTCCCTTATTAATCCATTTGAAATCAAGGGTTTATTTTACGGCAATTATTTCATAGCTGTAGTTTTATTCAACTTTCTTGAAAAAATTTTCTTTTTTGGTTACCCATATAACAAATGAGAAATTCCCCCAAATTTGAGAAAATCTGTAGCGTGAACATAACTTGGTTATATTAAACTCTTGCTTATTTGAAAGCACCTCCTTGTGCAGTGGTGAAGGGGGGGGGGAACGTTCCCCCTCTTGGAAAATAAATCTGATTTAATAGATCTCGACACAAATATATTTTTTACCTGATATATTTGTTAAATAACGTTGTTTTAAATAGCAAATAGTTTTGCTCCCCCCCCCTGGTCAGAGGATGCGCTTCGCCACTGGATACATACATACATACATACAACCAAAAAACATAACCCTTAGCAAAAAAGTGGCAAAAGTGGGTGTCACCCTATGACGATGACACCGGTCTGCGCTCCCCGAGGAACGCCACTGCACCTGACTATAAATCCATCTTTGCTCATCTTGATTCATGCGTAACCTAACACCAGTGTTAACAAATCAAAAACTCACATTTAGGAGGACTTTCACTCGTACACCTATACCTCGCTATACAGCCTAAATACGTTGCAGGAAGTTGGCCGCAAAGCAGTATAACGAATCAATTGTTTTTGATTATTGACAGCGTTTCATTGGCCGTATAACGAAACATTGTGTGCCGTAAATCGAAAAAGTGCCATAATTGAAAAAGGTTGTTATAGTGAAATGCCGTATAAAGAGCGGCCGTATAGCAAGGTATAGGTGTAATTTGTTTTTAAAACTAACTTTTCCCACTATATAAACTACAAATTCAAATTCACAAATTAAATTTACTATAAGTGAGAAATACAATTTTTAAACATGCACAAAAATACCGAATGATATCTAACATCTCGATTCACCCAACTACAAACAACAGCAAAAAACATTTTTAAACTTGCCTGCTTGTCATCATTAGTGGTGGTGATGTCCATTGAAGTCTCGCTGATTTTCTTTTGCCGTTTTCCCTCTTTAGGATTTCTTGCTTTACCAGACTTAGCTCCACGTTTAGTATTGGGATGTTCAGACTCGGGTTCAGAAGCTGAGCTCGTCGACTCGTCATACATCAGCTCTTTATCGGTCTTATGACCATTCACGAGGGGACGTGGTGGTGCAGCTTGCTCCTCTGTCTTTGGTGATGTACAAGCACGAGTATTCGAACCATTCCCTCCAGCATTAATCAACACGCTCGAGTCTTGTGTCGAAGAATTGCTCTCCTCCTTTTTGCAGTTGTCTTCGTCAGAATGTCTCTGCAACCATGCCTTCTTTAGTTTGGTGACAGGATTTGTTCCACTGCCACTGCTCGATGTCGGACTGACGGACTGATCCGGTTCAGAAATTGCGGGGGTGGTTCCTAGCGTGCCAGCAGCCGAAGCTGCAACAGATGGAGAATGAGTTTTACGAACATCCGGACTGTTAACGGGCGGCTCTTGGCCAGTGGTGAAACACTTTTGTTTGGTTTTGTGTTTGTAACTTGCAAGTTCAGTCTTTTGCGAAGAAGTGGAGTTCACAAATGTCATGTAACTGTCAATATAGCCTGTCTGTGCCTTAGGATTATTTTTACCTGAAAGACTGCCGGCGACGGTTGGCGTGTTAGTGGCGGTCAATGATGAGACGGCACCGACTGCAGGATTAGTGTGATCCTGGCTGGCAGTGGTGGATGTTCCAGTGGTGGGAAAAGCAATGGGATTCATAACCGCTGTGATGGCCGTCGCTGCACTCGCCACCAATGGAGATGGAGCACTCACACGAGCAAGAACAGGATTGATCGGAGGAGACGGTGAAACAGGTCGTTGTCCCGGTGCCTCTGTTTTCGAGCGCTTCCTATTATTCGACTCCTTAGATGCTTTCCGTTTGGACAGGTTCGACGGTGAAAGAGCAGGATCTTGTTGCCGCCCAGGATTCTGCAAATTCAAAGGTTGCATTTGCACACCACCGGGTGAATGGGCAGTGTATGGAGACATAGTGTGAGCACCAGATGGCTGAATGTGTGGGAAGTGATTGGAAACGGGAGATGGCTGGGAAGCTTTTCTATTGGTGTTCGGCAATGGTGAATGAGCGTGACTGGGAATGATCGCCTCTCCAGGAAGACCGATGGGCAAGGACCCTGAACGAGCACTACTTATCAAGTTCTGCTCACTAGATGCATGATGCACTGAGTTACTGGATTTTGACAACACTCGTGATCCACTTGATGGACCAAGAGGTTGGTAACCAGCTGCGGTGTTGAGGTGTGCAGCAGGAGGTGAGGTCTGGTGGTAGTGAGTGTTCTGCAAGTTGATGCAGCCCGGTGATGTAACGCCACGGGGTATTGGAGTGCCCGAGGTGATACCCGGTTTCGGATAAGCACCGTGTGCCATGATGCCAGGCGGGTGAGTGGCACTTACCTGAGTGCCTTTGGGTCCAGGCGAAGGACGACTCACGACAGGTGATCCACCCGAGCCTGTTGTGATATTTGTACTTGAAGGACTGTAAATCGGGTTTGGAACAAGGCCCTGCTGAATCAGATGGTGGTTCGAAGTTCCGCTCGAGTGTACAGTTCCAGCTACAACGTTCTGTCCATACGAGGTGGTGGTTGGTCCAGTCGCAATGTGAGAAGTGCCACAAGTCGTTGCTGCACTCGTGTACACGTGACCACTGTAAGTAGTTGTTATGACACTCACGGTTGTCAGTGCGTAGTTATCGCTCTTGTTTCCTTGTGCACCAGCATACATCTTCTGCAGATTGTGCGGCTCTGCTTGAGGCGACAGAGAATGGTGATGGGACATACCTCCTCGAATGTGTGGACTTTGTTGTTGTTGTTGTTGTTGGCTGGACCCGTACTCGTACGATTTATAATGCGAAGCAGGTGTTGCATTGCTTCCATAAATAGGACTGGTGCCTTCTTGACCCTGGTGATGACTCTTTTGATGTTTGGGGGATATAGAGTGAGGTGACATAGATTTTGTGTCTTGGGCTGCTCCGATCATCGACTTACTGGAATGGCTGACCAGATTGTCAGCATCCCGATTGGAAAGGAGAGGAGGTGGGCTGGGCAATCCCGGGCATCTCACGTTGTTGCTCGACAAGGATGAATGCGCAGGGTGTGGACTCGCACCATGCAGATTTTTGTTAGAATCGCCTCCACCAATCTCTGGCGAAGTGCGGGGTTTCACTTGATCCACCAATTTATCATGAATCAGGTAGCTGTGTTGAAAGGGCTGATACCCATACAAATTGAAGCTCGGTTCCATTTTAGGAAGAAAAGCAGGGCTTATCGTTCGAGCGCCACTTTTGTTATTATAATTGTACACATGACCAGAGGATGGTGTGGATGTTGCGGAGGAAGATGAGGATGAGGACGATGCAGGGGATTCAGATTTGGATCTAGCACTTGCAGAGCGACTTAAGGCCTGAAAAAATAATTAAAACAAAAAAAAAAAAAAATAAACATAAAAAAATCGTATAAGATTAACGTTTCACCAAAAAAAAAAAAAGAAGCAAATTAACAGATTATATCAATTAATGGCATGGAAAGTTTTCAGTTCAATAAATGTCACAGCATAACTTCAGATTCAGTCTAGTCAGGCTTCCTATAACAAGCTGCTCCTCACACAACCAGCAGTTTCAAGAGCGAATTGGCTCTCTATCTATATAATGAGCTGAACTCCGAAAATTAGCACCGTTGTGATGCAATAGAGAATCAGGTGTGCAGTCACTTGACGCCTTTTGTAGTGGTTATACAGTCAACTCTTATTAAACCAGCTCCCTATAGGTCACCACTTCCATTTTACGCCACTGAAAACCACATAACCAATGTATCTTCCCACACATTAATCCAACCTCTTTAAACCGCCAAACTTTTATCCAGTACCAAAGGGTGGCGATTTAAAAAGGTTCGACTGTATCTCTGTGCACGTTTTTTTTTTCCCTCAAATGACAGTGTTTCCAATTTTTCAAAAAATACTGAACTGATAAACAATAGTTTTCAGAATTAGTAAAGATGAAATCACTGTTAAAATTAACAGCAAAATTATAAGAATACGTGAGACTAGGGTGAAAGTTAATGAACTTTGTTAATCATATGGGCTATCTACTTCCAATATACGAACTACTTTAAAAAATTTTATTTTATTATATTATATTATATTATATTATAGAAGGTATGTCAGAAAAAAAAGAAACAAATTTTGCATAAAATAAATGCACTTCAGGGTGAAATGCTGCTCACATTCATACAGTGAGTTTTTCCCGTAATGAGGGCTGTGCCTGGGCCAATTTAGTGTGTAGTACGAGGCTTGACTGTATATAACTAGACACCGCTTACCTCGCTTGATGGAATGTATTGGTAGTTGCCTTCTTGTTGTGGTTGGGAAAATTTTTGTGCTGGCAGTGGCTGAGGATGGAGCCATTTGTCACCATCCAGACAATGCTTGTCTTCGCTAGAAACTATTCCTGGATAAATCCCCCCTGGCAGTCTAAATTTACCAAAAAAAAAAAAAAAAAAAAACAAACAAGCCAAATTCTTAAAAATTCTGCCACACTCACTACAAGCAACTCCGAAAAGATTATGCAATCTTAAAAAATTTTCAAATCAAGTGACAAAAAATACACACCGTCCAGGATCCTTAGAAGATTTTGCTTCCAACGAACGATGACCTTCCTGGTCTCTCATCTCGGACTTTCCCGACATGTTCACAGCAGCTATGTGTTGTTCGGTTGGATGAGATCCACCTTTGGATGATCCAATTGGAATGGGGTTCCATCCAACAACGCACTTCTAGAAAAATAACATGGGAAGTCAATAGGCTGTTGCGAGAAATGTCTCCAAACAGCATGCTTTGGCCAAGTCAAAAGACGCTCACATTTTTACTTGCCGATCGTAAAGAATTTTCGAAATGTTGATGAACAGCTTCTCGTTGCATTCGTTCCATTTCCTGGCGTTCTCTTGCAGCAGCAACTTGCTCTTGTTCTTGGTGTTCAGCTTTGAGACGTTTTAACCGCTCGCGGTCCATATCTAGTCCCTTATCCTTTTCACGTTGTTCCTTTTCTTTTTCATGCTCCATGCGCCCTCTCTCCATTTGTTCCCTTCTGTCCCTAAAATGATAAAAGCAATGTTTTCCATTATGTCAACAAGTTTGTCACATCCTGCACCACTTATAATTTCTTATTATATAAACACGCTATTTACTGCCAATACACAAAATATTTACTGTCGTATAGTTTCTTTCAATCTCCTCCATTCCAATAAGCATTTCTACATCCATGTTCATTTGTTAAGTACAAGACAACCACCCCCAATGTAACAACCCAAGTGTGATTACTCAATATACTGTTTGTGAACAAGTGAAATTTTCCCAAAAAATTCAACTAACTAAAACAGCAGGTTGAAGTAGTAGCTAAATTTAAAATTAAATGTCTGAAATGTTTGTATACCAATCAACAACAAGTGTCAGCCAAAGAAAAAACATGTATATTTGCAGCTTGAAACAAAAACAGTCGTCTTGCTCAACAATCACTACCAATTCCGGAGAAACTCTTTCTTGGTCATTTATATCTTATACAGAACTTGAAAACATTGCCACATCTTTTGTTACCAATAACATCATAAAGGTATGTAGCAGGACATCAACCAAAAAACCACATTCTCTGCTATATTTGCAATGCACTTTCATTGTAATGGAGCATTTGCATCCGATTGCCAAAAATCCCACGTGTTAAATCACAAACGTTTAGTTGTACCCTAGTACTAGTTCACATTGAATTAATGTATTGTTATATATTAGTTTAGCTTCGAAACATTAAATCCTATTTAATTACAAATCATTGAAACTCCATGGCGTACAATAAAGCGTAATGGTTGAAATGTAGAATGCAGGTTATTATGCAAGTGAGTGAGCATGTCAAGAATAACTTGCCTAAATAGCAAACTGCAGTGACAATTGCATAATGACATAAAGTTGTATAATTTATATAGGATACACATTTTTTCAGCTGGTTCTTGTTAAAACTTCAGATTTACTCTCATAGAATAGGAGTAATAATAATAATAAAGTAACCTTGATTGTAGTGAAACAAAGTTGTACGTAATATCCTTAAATGGTTTTTAAAAAACTGTATATTATAAAAGTATAGAACAATGCTGATAATACAGTACAAGCTATGGTTATAACTCGTACTACGGAAAGTTAGCCATTTATGCAAGTTCCGCTAATAGGCCTATGCATTGAGAGAAATCCCCCCCAGATGATCGCTACACGTCAGAAAATGTTACTTCACAAGATGGTGAACAAGTGACCAAACAATTAAGTTTTATATCATCTAAAGAATTTTCGATTTTTGCAAGGTTTAGCAAAAACATAACCCTCGCACAAATTGAAAACCTCCTGTACAGTAGTAGTTTCAATTACAAAAAAATTCAAGGAATGGAATAAGCTTACCGCTCGAGCCTTCTGTCTAAGAGATCATCGGGATAGGGACCAGGCATCCATGATGCTGGAATTTGTGAGTACTTCTGCTGCCAGAGAACATCCATTGGAATATTGGCAGAATATTGAGGTAGCAAGTGTGTAGCATGCTGAGGAAGAAGATGAGAGAAATTCTGCTGTGACGGGACACTGCCAGGTGCAGCCCCCGAAATGTGCAATGCATGAGGCTCCAAGCGGGATCCACTCGGAGCACCATGCGTGGCCATGACATGCGGCGAGATGTGAGACGAGTAGTGAGTGACACCCAAAGCACCATGAGTCTGATGATTCAAAACAGGTTGATGGGCAATCTTAGCACCAAGGGATGATGAAACAGGAATTCCTCCTGCATACAGAGGCGATGATGTTCCGTGGCTAACTCCAGATGATGGATGTGCCATGAGGGAATGTTGAATCGAGTGGACGTGCCGTACAGTATTGTCAGAGTTCACCAGCTTAGGGTCTCTCCACACACGAACTGGTTCCGTGCTATCAAATACCAAAGGGCTTGAAGCCGGAGAACTTTTGACGCCTTTGCCAAGCTCCTCCGCCTGCGGTTGCACCTTGCCTTGAAACGACGAATCGTCACTCAGACGAGAGTTCGATGGATCGTCACTTAAGCGAGAACACTCGCTGGATATAGATGCAGACCGTTCGTCGCTTAGTCGTGAACAATCACTTCTGAAAATGGCAGATTTTTCACTTATACCTGAATCAGAGCGGGTGTCGGAAATGACCGAAGCTCTGTCTGACTTGGGATCAAATGCTGGCGAAGGAAAAGGAACCTTCTCCCTTTCAGAAGTTTTAGCTGGAACTAAAGATTCGTTGATTCGCTCACGAACGACTTCTTCAGATCCTTCGACAGAAGCAATGCCAGCTTCAAACGCATGGGCTTTTCCCTCGTTGCTGGAAGAAGTTAATGCTGGTGGCAGAGACACTTCCTTATTTTCTACAACTTCACTTGTTTCGCTACTGGAATTAGCATTACTACCTTTTGCCTCTTCGCTGTGAGTTTCTTCTGATTCGCTTGTGATGTCGAGAGATTGTTTTTCTGTCGGTTCACCCGATTTAGCACTCCCATCCGTTTTCAGAATTTTCTGTTCCGACACTGTAGCATTCAGTGAAACTCCAGTTTGTACAAATGTATCAAGATCGTTCTTGGTGCATAAAGATTTATCCTGCAAGTCCACATCAATTTCAGTGTTTATGATTTCTCCTGTTTTGGTTTTCTTCCCAAAATTTTTATCACCACTCTTCGTTGTGTCTGCACTAATGGACACAACTTCGCACGAACTGTTCTTTCGTTTGCGTTCTCTTGAAGAACCAGTTCTTTCCACTATAAAAACAAAAACAAAAAATAAATAAAACATATCAGTAGTGTCAGCAAACTTTATACACACTCATCGTATCAATCAGTTATCTGATTGACAGATAATGGCTACATCAGTTAACACTTCCTGACATTAATATCACCAAAAAAAAAAAAAAAAAAAAAGCCAGCACAAAAAATTTCACAATATTTGGGTTACATCAGGATAACCATCGTAATATTAATCTCAAAAAAAAGTCTACACACCAGGGTTACCCAAAGTGTGGATCGGGTCCCACTAGTGGGGAGCAAGCCAGTTTTTGGCGAGTCGCAAAAAATAGAAAGTCAAGTGAAACTTAGAATGTGAAGTTATACTTCATTTATTTGCTTACTTGTAATAAAGTGTATTAAAAAATAACTAATTTAGGCCCTACCCCATTTTCACAACATAAGCTCCCAATGTTTCCTACTTTAAAAACATCATGCATGATCCATGAAAGTTTGAGAACCCCTGTTATGCACCATTAAAAACAACTTGACTATACAATATATACTGTATTTAACTTGAGTTTCCTTAGGTAAATGGTTAACATATTTTTGAAAGTATGCAAGGTGCAAATGCTACAATTGTCCTCGTGTTATAAAGCTATGCTAATAGCATAATTATCATATGCTGTAATTGTCCTCAGTAATTTTTCCATTTTATGGGAATTTCAATATAAGCTTACGGTAAGTGATTTTCGATTTATGCAAACTTTTCACAGAACCTAACCATTGCATAAATAAAGTGAACATTTGTTTGATATTTATGGAGTTAGTATTTTATGAAATAACTTTACACCAACATTATGAGCTTAAAACAAAGCTCATAAAATACTGCATTCACTATTGTGATATTGCATGTGCCATTCATATTCACGTTGAGAGTCGGATTTCCAACTCAAATCTGAATTTAATAAAATTCAACTGTCATACAGAATCAATTAGATTCCAGAACCTGTAAAATTTAATGAAATTCAACTGTCATGTAGAATCAATTCTAAAAATAAAAACCGTGAAATTTTCTGGGAAATGTTTGCCTTTGCACTGTGAGAGTTCAAAATATAAATTGTACAAGTACTAGAAACTTTCATATGTTATTCAAGAGCAGTTTTGCCTGAAATTAACCCAATTATTTCTCACGTTAGCAATTAGAAATCTCGGTTCAGCATGTCCTAATTTCTCAATACCTGAAAAAATGGCTATGGCATGGATTAAAACATTACAACAACAGAGGTAAAAAAAAAATCTGCAAAAATTAATTTGAACTAGGATGAATCATCGACAAATAGTGAAATATCATATATAAAAACAGCATAAAACTCACTAAACATTAACAATAACAGTGGTCTAATTTTTTTGCTTTCCCTCAACAAACAGATAGTAGTGTTAACCTGAAATAATATCCTACTTTTTTTTTAGACTAGCATTTTTAGAGGTTTTGTATTATTAAGTTTATCAAACAATTTACCATTTTGTAGACCTTGTGTCTAAAAATGTTAATATGGTTTCTTTCTTGTAATTTTAAGGTATCATTTTAGAGTTGTTGTTTTATTTTTTACTATCTTATTATATTCTCAAATAATTAACATTTCTTTGTGGAGCTTTTGTCTAAAAGTATTTACAAAGCTTTCCATTAATCTGAAAAACAAAAGTTATTATTCTGCAAGTTTTTTTTGTGTACTATAATTTTCCAGATAACTTATGTTGAAATAGTCAACAATAGCCAAGACTTTCCAACTGACTTCCAAATAAAATGACAACAAACGGATACAGTATTTCCATACAAAAGCTGTGTTGGATAAATGTATTGTATGAATCATGGTGAACTATAACTCCTAATGAACCGTGGCACTCCCTACAATGTCTCCCTCTCCCCTAGAAGACATTCCTGGTTTCGATCCTGAGCAATACAGAAGAATTGGTAAAACCCAATGACGTGGAACCTACACATTCTACGCTACTTTAAGAAAAGTTGTTCAGCTCAAGAAAAGTCAAACCCTATCCAGCTAGGGCAAATGCAAATTACCAGATTTCGTTCAGGAAAAGTTGAAAACAGAGCAACTAGCAAGGAATCAAACAAAAAAAAAATAAGGTGAACAATAACATCTCACCTTATACAGTAAAGGACCTCGAAATGTATCCTCAGCCAACAACAACCGTTTTATGAAGAAACTAGACTTGTACATTGCCTTTCAAAAAATGTCAATCGATCCATTTAACAAAACGTTACAGCAGATCTGCAAGAGAGCTAACCGTTCGTTCTTCGCCATATTTTGGTAACAAAGTTATTCCTTCGATTAAGTGGAAGAAAGGGGAGAGAGAAGAAGCAGTATGTTTCTCAGGTCACCTTGGATTTTGGCCTCAAGGCACATCAAGTAATGTCTGCCTGGTTGTCATAATCATTGTTCTTCCCTCAAGGCTACCCGTTCAGCTTGGCTGACCAGTCATCATCCCTTGCCCAAATGCACTTGTTGCCGACTGGGAAACACCAGCTTAGATGGAGCAACTAATGTGAAATTTTTTCTCTCTCCATTCCACTAAATTCAAAGGTCAATGCATAGAAATTTTTTTTTCTTCTGTTTAAAACTGAAGTACGCTACAGTGAAAGTTTCTGGAGCTATTTATTTATTTTTTTTTTGCACACATTAGCTGTTTCAACTCAACATTGCTGGGAATAATTTGTTTTAAATAATATATATAAAAAAAACCACCCTACACTCAACAAATTTGAAAACAACATTGAAAAAAAATTTAGTTACATTCCCAGGAAAAATGAAAATAATGTAGGCTATTTAATAAATACAAACGGTTTATAAATAAAGAATATTCCTAAGCCATTAGTCAACTGAAGGTGAAATACAATGTTCCTGCTTATCGTGACCAGGAAAACGATAATATTTTCGTTGTGTAAGATTATCACTAAATAGGGCCTGGCTGGATGTTTATGGCTTATGCATATGCAAAATTAATATTTTGCGTACTTTTTCAAATCGATGCATATTCAGGTTACTTTTCTAATAAATGCATATTTGTGATTTTTGTGCTTCATTGCATATTTACAAGATTTTTGGAAAATATTTTCTGGTCAGAAAGGAAATTTATATAACAGGTAGGGAGTACTTAACC
Source organism: Cryptops parisi (assembly GCA_034695005.1). Classification (NCBI taxonomy): domain Eukaryota; kingdom Metazoa; phylum Arthropoda; class Chilopoda; order Scolopendromorpha; family Cryptopidae; genus Cryptops; species Cryptops parisi. The sequence goes on along the minus strand of JAQIWH010001012.1, from coordinate 19,788 downwards.
TAACCCGGTAACCTGTCACCAAGACCCCCCCCCTATTCGTTCTTCATTCGCTTTTGTTTCCCCACCATTTTTAGCAGAACCCATACTAAAAATCCTGGGACATCCCACGCAGAATAGCGCCAATTTATTTGTACTGTACCATATATAAGAAACGGGAAAAATAAAAGCAAGAAATTTCGAGAAGTCGGCAAAGTTTGTTGACAACGTTTTCAGGAGCAATAGATGCATACTATTACCTCCTCATAGAAAACAAGTTACAGCAACGAAAAACCATACCATTACGATGTTTGTATTTTTTTTTACAAAGTAAATAAATATATGGTAACAAACTGAAACGGTTTTTTTTTTCAATGAAATTACAACCCCTCTAGTGTGTAGTGAAGTTTTTAAAATAAGTGCATAAACATTTGGGCCCTAGTTATCACTTTTTGAAGACCCAAACAAACAAACTAGCACAAAAAGGTTTACGTTTAAGGTTGAGTTTTTGTTACCAATATTTGTTCAAAAACATGGAAATAGATTCTTTCATGACAACAGCCTAGTTATCTTTCAGAATCTAGAGTAGACAACCACTGTTTTGTTTTTTGTTAATTTTAGAGTTGAATATTTTCTGTATTTTGTTCACAGTATGGTACATATTTCTGAAAAGTTATTACTTGTTGTGTGTGCATTCGTTGAAATTGTATTTGTTTCGTTTTTATGACTCAAAGGAATAATATTAAAAACTTTAAAGAAGAACTAGCTATGACTTATGTATTGTATTAACATGATGTAAACTTGGAATTAATATTATTTAAAAATCAAAATATATGGAATAAATTTGTCTCAATCAAACATAAAACTCCTAACCCATTGAAGGAGAAGGGAACAGACATCTAGAAGAATGAACAGACAAATATCTAAATTTGTGGGTTTCTATAAAATTATCAATACAATGCCAATAACTTGAATTCCTTGCTGTCATCAACTGATAATGTCAATGAACACTTATCAAATAGCATCATGCTCTTGACAATGTTTCTGCATTTATGCTACCATTCAGAGTTCATATAGCACAGTGAGCTTTAGGGAGTTCTGGCAGTTACCCAAACTGCAGCAAGGAATACTAACACAACATCCAATATAAAATAAGGTGTTACCGATAATTATAAAAAAAAATTACATTAAATATAATTATAACTACTATTATTAGATCAATCAAATTAATCAAACAACTATGTATCTACCAGATAGTAATGCACTACCATCTATGATGAAAATACATCTATAGAGAAAGTATAAGTAACCCCAAACCAACTTGCAATAGTGGTAAGTTCGTACAGTATTATTTACCATTTGGTTTTTAAAACATCTCTGAAAATTAAAAAAAATATCTGACTAAAATCAAAACCAAAAAACACCCAAATATACTCAAAAACTGTGGTTATAAAAAAAGTGAGCTTTATGAACTGCAAAGCATCAAATATTTAGCAACTCGAAACATAATTTCTTTGGCAGAATATTGTCAAAATTTTTAGCCTACAGCTTCACGAAAACTGCAGTCTTTGAAAAAACCAATTTACATCTAATTTTATCACAACTGCTACAAACTGAGCTGCAGTTTGAAGCCTAAGGTATAGTTACTAACACATTAACATATACCTTTCTGTATACTCCTAGCTACTCTGAAGTGAAACACTACACCATGTTAAAAAATAAATCCTCTATGATTTACAACTTAAATCTCTCTTCAATGATAGTAAGTAGCCTACAACACCAACTGAGTATATTGTAAACATGTGTTACCTTTTTCTGTATCCACTACAGATGAAGCAGAACTTGCAGCCAAAGTGCTGGATGAATCAGTGGAACGTGTCCCTCCTGAATTTCGACCTTTCTTAGCACTAACTGAAGAAAATGCACGTGCGTTGTGGCCACTGCTGCTATTACTCCCAGTACTGCTATTGCTGGGACTCTGGCTTTGGCTCCTTGTGCGTGCGTAATGGCCCTGGGAATCAAACAAAACATATGCAAATTAGAAAAATAATTCACATTGTCCAAGATATTGTAGCAGTTTTGATTCCATGTATGATATATCAGGCTTGAAAAACTTACCCAGTGTTGATTGTTGAGTGTACAGGTACGACGTCTCGGTGTGATACCAGTATTTTCTCCTCTTAAAATTGATTCCACAACTACAAAATTAAACAATTAAAAACCAATCTTGTAGTATGTGATGTATATGTATATGTAAATGAAAATGTATCTCATCATTGCATGCCAGTATTTCATGCGATTAAATACTAGAATCGCACAGCATTTCAATATTCGAATTTGAACAATAACATAAAACCTTCAAAGTACGAACCTCCATCTCCAATCAAACACATCTGAACCAAACTAGGATCTTCATTGTGCTCCTCTAGGACAGTATCATCAGTCAATGCAAGTTCCTGGGACAACAAAAAAAAATAATATTTTCTCCATAAACAAAAATCTACACATTTAACATCAAAAATGCAAAGATAAAAACTTTTGTCTAAAACTACTTACCCTTGTATTTTCATTGTAAGAGCCAATTACAGCAGTGTACCATTGTGTCGTTCCTTCTACCCTATAAACTTCCACACGTTCACCAACTAGAACTGAAGGGGTTGTGAGCAATATACGCTGACCATCTTGAAATTCTAGCCACTGTTTGATGGCTTTTTTCACTTCTGTGTAAGTGTGGGCAGGTGAGACCGCATTTTCCCCTTCCTGTTTAACGATACAGGTAATAAAAAAATAAGGTATTAGCTTTAAACGTTTTTTTTTTTTCAACATTGCAAAATATAGCTCAAAGCATTTTTGAGTGTATGTTAAGTGTCCCTGATTTGATTCTGACAATGGAAAATAAATGTTCTTAAGACTGTACAAGAAGTTTAATCCATTTTGCAAATTATATATTCAGCACAAACATCGCTTGAATCTAAAATCGCATAAGTAGAAATCTCATAAAGTAGCAAACTTAACCTTTTAGTCACTTTTGTACCACTGCACAAAATGGCAAAAGTTGTCCTGCATATAACAAACATCAGGAAAATTTCTCTCATAACTTGTATTCTTCAAATCACATACAAGGACTTTTCTGTATTTAACTGACGTCTGTCCAGAAAAATACTAATTACAACGATCCAAAAACCAAATTACAGTTCATCTTTAACTTACAACACAGTACCAAATACTGTACCATCATGACATTCCATCTGTGTTACAAGGTCTGGCATCAATCACAACATGCGCAGTAGTACAATGAACTGTGTAAATTAAATACCATTGGTTGTCGCAGCACGTGCAACACCAGTCTAATCTAACCTGCCAGTACTTTTCTGTTATCTTTTTCCTTGTGTACAATGCCAGCAAGATGTTTTGAAGAATGATTACGTAATGCATACTAAGAGTTATTTAAGAGGAAAAAGTCTTTATAAACGACGAAAACAACGAAACCAGATATCATCACTATGAACATCTGCATTATGCTATCTACATTATTTGGCTACAAAGCAATTTTGGTTTTGACCCTGAGTTGTGGCAAACTACCTAGTATCAACATAAGCAAATATGGAGTGAACCTTATTGGTGAATGCACATGCACAATTCATCCCAAATACTTTATTTACTGATTAAAAACAGGAACTCCCAAATTTTTAGAGTTTTCCTTACAGGCGATTTGGCTAAAATGAGAGAAATCCTCCCAAAATGCTCGTTTTATGCAAGAAATTATTCTATTATGCAGTTTTATCCGTAATGCACAGTGCTGTAGCTTGGCCACTAAGAAATTTCGATATGTGTGTGCATATTTGTGCAAAACATAAGCCTTCCAATAAATAACTTTTTTTTACTGTCCATTATAATTCAGGGAGTCCTTGGGAAGAGATTTATGCTGGGGGTTACAGCTTTTAAAAACCTGATAAAAAACCTCATATATCAAATTTCCCATGAAGTGACAAAACTTCAGCATTCAGTCAGTTGTGCACCACCACACGAAATCATATAGCAAATTTTCTCCCATTTAAGAAGATTCACGAAGAAGTTCTCATGTATTTTGTCAAGAGTGTGTTTGTATGTGAGATACTAAAGTAAATTGAGTAACTCCCTTTTGTATACTGTACAATAAAATTTCAAACCAAGACATGTGTGTCTGGCTATGTGACTACTGTGCAGTACTATCAATTTGAAATATGAAACAAATTAACAGACAGTTATGGATATGTTCTCTATTATAAATCGGAATTCTAAACAATTTATCATCATCATGACACAATCGCAGATATAATTTATGTCAACTATGTCAAAACTTAATATTTTACATTATATAGATCAGGTATCTCGTTGCATTTTTATTATTCTTTTTCATTTGAATCGTAATCAAGTATGCAAGTCTGCATAATAACTTGTTAGTAGGTGTTGCAAAATTACATCATGTACTGTACACAATGAGGCATGTTACTAAATTGTAAATGTATCAGGTCATTTAAGTTAAAGTATTTCATATTCGATATAACCTTGGGGAGAAAAGTGTGGCTTTTGCTAAACAGTAGGCACAGGATATCAATATTGGGTACCGATTTATATTCCAAGGTTAGCGTGAAACTTCAACATATAACTTTTTTCATCAACTATAATCATTTGATCACTTGCACAACTACTTGCATATCAGGTTTTATAATAATGTTTAATCTTTGGAGAAACTTGGCGATATCAATAGCTAGATACCCAGATTCGCAATGGTTTTTTTTAAAACCATTGATTAGCTTTGTGATAATAATTTCCCAAACAGTTGATTCGCTGGCTGCTACAACAACAATGAAAAGCAAACTGCTTTAACTGTACCCATTCAACCGTAACTCCTATTAATGGAGTGGCAGGCAAAATTGAAATAAACCAAAGTGCATTCACTTGGTGGACAAGTTGGAGGCTGCTTATGTTGTTGTGTAGGCAAAAATGAACCACTGTTGGGGTGTGGTGGTTCATCCTCCTTGCCTTAAAGAAGCCTTTGGCCATAGAGAAACAATGGCTGGCATTCTGCCCACGCTGCCATTGAATGCAGGTCAGAGCAGCCTTGAGCGAGATTGGCAATTTCCAAGCCGAGCTACATCAACAGCAACAGCCACACCACAGCAGAAAAATAGCATGATTGATGTTGCAATAAGGGCAATCCACGCTCACGATAATTAGGAGTGGCAAACTGTGAGGCCAAGGTCTTTTCTCTTTTTTTTTCCCTCACATATACAGTGTTGGGGAATGAAAGAACTTTGAATCTGTCAAATATGAAAATGCGTTTTGTGACATATGACCAGTCAAAGAACAAAAATTAAATCGTAGTAATTTAAGAGTTCCTAGAACTGTAGTACAAAAGAGAAAATGAAAACTGCTGATTTTCACTTGGGAATGACATCACTTCATCATCTAAAAAAAGTACAATTGGTCTTTAACATGTCAGTAGATACTGCATATTTTGCAGATATTTTTTGAGAACCATATCAGATAATAATTTCAAATTCTTAAAGTATCAGTGATTATTTTTTTTCAATAATCGTGCAGTGCACAACTATGGGCAATGCTACTGTAATGTTATTGTCCTCCAATGAATGTAGTGTTTTCACATGCTACATGCTATGGGCAATCAATAAAGTTCCAACGGTTTTTAAAGGTCATCCTTTCGCTTTTTTTTTTAAAAATATTATTCAGCAATATACTTTTTAAAGGTGCAACAAAAATGGTATTTAATCAACCCAAAGCAATGATTTAGAAGGTATCTCTGGCCTTATTTTTCAGAATTGTCCCCCAAAACATTAGATGGCTTTATGTGTCATCCATGTGTGACAGGCTTACAAAGCCTTGTTGTGGTTTGATAACGATTCGACATGTATGAACAATCATATTCATATGTTAATTGTTCACAGGATATTTTACAAGATATATAAATGATCGTAGCCAAACATATTTGTTTTCAAGTTCTGAACTTTATAAAAATTAATTTTATTTATATGTACGATATAATGTATAACTCGTACATATACCAACCACTGTACATATATTTCTTTGTTCAAATATTTCAAATTTAAAAAATCAACATTTGGAACATAACAAAAATCTCCACTTATTATTTCAGAGTTCATCAACGAATTGGCTTCTGCCCAATTCGTTGTAGTAACAGTACAGTATGCAATATTGAAATCCAAGTCGACTTTTTGAGACTTTGGTTGCAATCGCTAAAGTAGTTAAGATCATGTAGGCAGTTCCCAACGTTATGTACAAAATTTTACAACTATTATTTTAAAAGGCAATGTCACTTCAATGTCACACAACTAACTAGAAATACGGGTATAATAAAAGTTTCACTAAAGCCACTCAAATAAACAGTAATATTGCTTCCATGTTTCCTCCATTCCAGCATGTGCAATAATTACATACATAGCACAGTACTTGAAATAGCGCTAAGATGATATTTTTTTCAATATTCATAAAGTTATGCATGTTAGGTATTTCATGTCTAACGAAATCTTTTGACACTTGAGATTTGAGATGGGACACAGTTTGTGACTTCTAAAATATCTTTCTATAATATCCAATCAAAGGTTATGGCCTTCGTGATTGGATATTAAAAGGTTGTGCCCATTGTTATTGTAAAAAACCACAAAATTGCTATTGACATTCTGCAAATTTTTTTCTTCAAATTTCAGAATTTTTGTCGTGTTTCCGAGAGTAGACCCATTACTTTTCATCTAATCTAACACTCTGATCTTTCAGAAGAAAAACAACAATTATGAAGTATAAAATCTCAAATCTTGAAAACTTGTTCGCCAAAATCACAAGTACTTGTTCTTCCCAACCTCCAGTCTTAATAGCAGGGTCAGAGATCAGGAACAGGGTTAGAATCGAATAATCGAGCCACCTTGCCGAAGAATGGACCCGTCTCCTGGTGCGAGGTCACCTTGCCTTCACACACCTGCTCAGGTAAAACTGCACACAATAGTATGGTGAAGACGTTTTACAATGAGAAAAAGATGGGAACTTTTTTTTCTTTGGTTTTTTAAAGAGGCTGCTTGATTCATGCTTGGCAAACAGTTTTTCTGGTCATGGACTGGAACAAATTTTGTGCTCCAAGTGACAACAGCGAAGCTAAACATTTCCACTGATGTAACGCTTGAAAATTGCCACTGATACCAATAATAGCACATGGATAAAAAAAAATAATTCAAGTGATATCTCCACTAACATTTTTTACCAAAGAAATTTTTTCTATGTAATGGAAAAAAATACAAGGACAATCAACCTCTAGCAAACACGGTGTTTGCTATACGACTTATATACCTATGGATAGTGTCGCATTTTTTAAACGAAATGAATTATATTAAAGACAAAAGTGACAGTTCTAAATAATAATAATAATAATAATAATAATAAACTGTTTCTTGTACAATATTTTCTGCATATCATTTTAGACCCTTGGTATCAAATTTGTGTAAAAACCAGTTCATATTATTCAGCTTTTGTCATAACCATGCATAAAAATGGAAATAGTCTACCATTTGATAATGTAATTTTCTGTTATCCAGTACTCACTAACAATAAGTTGGAAAACCGAAACTTGCGCTAAATCAGTTTTGTAGTAATTCCCCGTTATAATATTCAAATAAATGCTAATCTAATGAGTATCTTTAACCAAAAAATTGAAAACGATTCATCTGCCAGAGGACTGACCTAAGTTCTGCCACTAATCGTTGTTTTTATTAACAGTCAAGGTTAAGTTACTGTTCCGTTGGTATGAAATGAATAGCCTCAATGGTATTGCCTATCACTACTGCAGTTACCATACATCGAGTTATGAAATGTCTTAAAATAGAACAAAAAGTAACTTGCATATTAATAGACTTTACAGAGTGCTTTATGTGAATGAACACTGTGGTTTCTTTCAGATTTCATTTGTACCAACAAAAAGGCCATTTGTAACATCTATCTCTACCAAAGTCACTATCCGTTGTTGACCTGTTAAATGTTTGTGAATTGAATACAAAATATACTTTTAGGTTATAAATACGTATAGAATTGATTTGTGTCAATGAACACTTATTTTCGAAGTGTTGGTAATTAAAGTCTCAAAATCCTCTACCAGTTTCAATGTTGACAATTTGTGGAATGCCAAGGCTATAAACATTTACTCAACAATCAGAAATCACAGCTTTATCTTGGGAATTGCACAAGACCATGACCTCTTCTAAAATTACCACTATAAATGAAATTTGAACTCTTTATCCAATCAGCACTTAATTTTCTTTCAAAATTAGACTCTTGTCGAATCTACAAACTGTTAACCAGACAACGCAATCGCTTCAAGCTACAGCTACAATAACAATACTTTAGTGACGAAATCAACAGTGAACACCAACACATAGCAGTGGCTTTAAAAAACAAAAGTGCAAGTCAATCACCGAACTGGGAAACTTTTCAACAACATACCAATCACGTCGCTCCAGTTTCCATTAAGATGTCATTCGATGCACGCATTTCTTGGCATTGGGACATCAAATGTGCAAACAGGCGAAGATAAAAACCACACTATATATTGTCCTGTGAGCGTAAACAGTACCAGAAACAGTCTTGGAAATCTCCCCAACAAAAAAAAACAAAAAACAGAGCACTGGTCATGTAGTCTGCACTGCAGAAAGCTGAAACCCAGATGCCCTCGGTGTTTCAGCTAAGGCCAATCAGTCACGAGACTGGCATGCCATGTCAAGACTGGAGAACAAAGCTCTGACCACCACGAGTAGCAGAGACTGCTAAAGGAAGCGCCGCTAGTACTACTTGGCGTACTTGCAATGTCAAGGAGCTGGCAAGCCGCCCAACTACCATGACTTTCAGTTGACCTCTAGCAACATGCAATACGTTGCCACACCACCACAACACCAGCAAAAATTACTCCTGCAGGCTCGCTGTCTATCCCTCTTGCAGGAATCATTGCATTTTAACAGTTGCAAGCTTACACTTGTCTTGGTGGTGGGGGCCACGAGGCTAGTCTTACTTCAGGCCAGATGTTCCGAGTTATTTTAACGGGAGTGTTGAGCAAAAAGGGGCGAGAAGAGGTCCCTTTTTATTTATTTTTTATTTAGTGTATGTGTGTTTTCTGTTGGTAGAAATTATTCAAGTGGCGATTTTAATCGGTGATAAAAATGTTTGCATATTAAACGTGTACGGTATTTCTAAATCTGGTGCAAGCGTGAGTGTTCCCATGATAAGTGCTGCGTCTGAATTTCAAATTAGATTTTAATTAATATCGAGGATAACGAACAGCTCAATATCCTTTCACGGTGTCACTAATCAATATTAGTAAAATGTTTTATACTTTTTTTAATACTGTGTGACATGATGTGTTCCTTTGGTTCACATTCAACATTCTAGAACAAAATTGTGGTCCAGTCTAGACATCAGAGTTTTTGCTACACCACTAAGTGTTTTGCAAATTTTCATGTTTAAAATTCTGATATTAAAGGAATTCTGTTGACATTTCAATCCAAACTACAGTAGTTAGTACATTTTGATAAAAAATCAAAATTTCTTAAAACTGATTGCCAAGATTAATTTTTAGTGACGAATTAGGCCTACATATGGCAAATGTCAATGATCCTTGTTTTGTTTTTTTTCCTTTGAAAATCGAAGCTATTGCAAAATACACCATTTGGTTTTACAAACTACAAAAAATAACATGTACATATTTAAACCTATTAAAAAAAATGGCTACAATTAACGAGCAGAATAATAACAAGGGCTTTTAACCAATGTGAATGTTCCTTCCCCTGGGCACAAAGGATTGGGGAGTGGGACTTGACATTGAAATGACTTTCACAGGTGATGGAATCTCCATGTGAATCTAAACCACAAACAGGGATCTACTTGTCAAGCTTACTGTTCTTCCGGTATCAGATGGCATACTTTGTGCTTTGTTGCCAATTTATTTCTCTTGTTTTTTCCTTTCTTTCTTTTCATTTAACAAGGGAGAAACGCATGATTTACAATCCACTTCTATAACGAGAACACTGATGGTTGGGGTCAAATGGTCAGGGAATTGCAGCTTTCTCAGATTGCATGTACAATAAACACCTTTCAGTAATAAAACCTGATTTAGTAATATAGTAACGTTAATAAACTGCAACCATAACCATGATCAACAGTTCCAAGTGTTTGACCCTGAACACTTCTAAAATAGCTCACCAAATACAGTTGATTGTAGCTTTGACAATAGATAACTAACTTATGTAATGTAAATAAAACCAACTGACAAGAGATTTTCCACCTTAAAATACACATTTTGTTTACGTTAACAGAAAACTGTTCATTCTAAAAATTGTACAAAATGCCAAGATAACGTGTAGAATGCCTACAGATTTCAGGCAAACTATTTACAATACATTGAACCAGAAATTTTTAAATACAGTACTTATACCGTACCATGTTACTTAGGCATGCCACATTTTACCCAGGCATTATAAAATGTCTATGTAAGTATTTGGAAATTATTTATGAAAAAATCATTCGACACATCTTTTAATACTAAATACGTTAATCCAAGTTAGACTTAGCGTGTATCAGGTACTTCATAGAATCCTTCGGTTAGGTGAAATGTGAAGTATACTGTAGTATTTCATACATTGCTTATGACATATGAATCTTAACCTAATTTTTCTAGGGTGGGTTGTTGGTTTTTTACGCTGCTGTTAAATTATACCATGAGAAAATGTGTCTATAGCTTAAAATTGAAGATTGTTAATACTCGGTACCAATGATGATGGAATACAGAAACACTATCAAATACCACTAGCTGTCATTCCGGTGCTAGAATTGTTGTAATTCTGATTGTTGTTTCTAATATTACTAAGTAGGCCTACAGTAATCAGTTACGTACTAACAACAAACAGCAGAACTGTTGTAATCTTCATTATCGTGTTTTGTGTTTTTATTATTATTTAGTACTAGTTACTAACAACAAAGCGCGTTGTATTCACCACACAGAGACAATGGCTGGAAAACTAAATAGAGGATTCTGTCCATGATTCTTGGATAGCAAATTATGGAAAATGTTATTGAAAATTTTCCATGATAAATACTAATATACCGGTACCTACATTAAGCTTTCACAAATATAGTGATTAAAAACTGACTATCAAATATGCTTACAACCTTGTTTTATACAAGCTGATTCAGAATAACTATTCTTAACTTTCAGGTGATAAGAGGGTATGAAATAAAGCACTTTTTTTTTAAAATTCATAAACTATAGTCCGAAAATAATTCGATAATTCGGAAATAACGAGCTACAACGAAATTCCGGAAATGAGGATGCCATATACTCTCAATGGGAATGTGACATATTGGTTTATTTCCAGCAGGTAACACTATCAGACCAATGTATTATCAACAAATCATAAATTTCGTTGTATGGCGTTGCGGAAGTATTTAGGACTATAGTTTATTAACAAAAGATGTTAATTATCTATAGTTCTATTCATTCCATGCCCTCTATCACCTCTGAAAGTTAGAAATAGTTATTCTGAATCACCCTGTAGATGTGTTAAAAATCGAAATCCAGGATGCTAAAATTTGGTACCTAACATTTTGGCAATGCAAACATCATGTTAGTTAAATTCGAATAAATAAATTAAACAGGAAAAAAAAAACAATTTTGTGCACCATGGCTAAAAACCGCATAGTAAAGAATTTTTCTCGTATAACTTCGTGTATTCAAATCTATATACCCTAGTCATGCCATCTTTTTTTAATTCCCACTATAAAAAAACAAACTCCATGTGAATAAAAACAACCACATAAAGCAGTAGTACCTACCTCAAAACGTTTCAGTTCGGAATAATCCACAAAATCACAGGTTTTGTCCACCAAGTATTCAATGGGCTTAATCCGTGAATCACTCAGACCAACTTTATCGACCACAAATTTGAAACTCTGAAATTGAAAATGTAAACCAATTAAAAACTTAAAAAGAAAGAAAAAAAAAAACAACAAACAATTAAATAACAATTTCATCCAAGACACTAGAATTTAACATAAAAATATGAGAATGAAGATATGCGAATGAAGAATCAGAAATATTCACACACGATTTTTTCCCCGTCCACTATCCAATCGACTTTTGGTGTAAGTTCAAGGCAACCATATTTGGGGTGGCTCGGCACAAAAGTTGTTATAACACACAGTCTCTCTCTTGTGCAGTTGGACACAAAGTTCGATTTATTCCTCCTTATCAAAAAAAGTACTGAGCCTGTGCTGAAAGTGTTTACAAACATCAAGGCCAAACTTCCGTTCTCAGATAAGAAATCTCCCACATGCAGCAAGCTTCTCAAGGGTTAGGTTAGTAACACAGCCTTGAGATTCTTTTTATAAAGTTGCACAGCCAAATATTACACAATTTTTTTTTTTTTAAAAAAAAACACTTCAACAGAATCTTTGTGAAAGAAAATCGAGACAATGCAAAACAGACTGCAAAAGAGAAAGACAAAGTCCTTGGTATTTCACTTTTAGCACCAACCAGATTGGGTTGCAATGCACCAAGCAAACATCAGTGAACCTATTAACATCACTGTGAATCATTCCAAGTGAAATAGGCACGGTAACTTTAAATTGGACAGTTCATTATACAGCACTCGATTAAACCATAACACGTGTTAATAGGAGTGAAATCTCTTATTATCCAGAACTTTAGATATCGCAATGTTTTTCGGAATCCTTTACAAAAACATCGCAATGTGGTTCGTAACTCTTTGAAAAACAAACAGGATATTTAGTTAATGTTCCACAAATCGATCTATCTCAATGTGGTTCAGAAATGTTAACAAACAAAACAGGAAATTTGGTTCAATTTTTGTAATTTATGTCAATTAATTATAAAGCTAATTTTTTTTATTCCTCAATTTAAAATAAATGTATGCTAAATAATTTTCCATTTCATGGTATTTGTACAAACACTTATCTCCAAAATATGGTTGGCCTTGGTAGTTTGCCAGATGATTTGAGAAGGTAATTGGACGAACATGTTTATTTTAATGCGTATTAGAAAAACTTTTAACTCAATAATACACTGCTATTGGTTTTCCATTGACAGTAGTGATGTCAATTTCCTTTTTTAAAGAAAATTATTAAAGTGAAAAAAGCTAGTCGAATTGACTGAAAATAAAATATTAAATCAATAATAGTACAGATGGTGCACAATATGAAGAAAAAAAAAGCATGAATTTGTTACAATGTATTGCAAATGATAGCATATACAAGTATGTGAATGACTTGAGTTGATGACACAGTGTATTAAAGCAAAAAAATGAAATTTTATGACTTTTCACTGAGAAACCAAACAAAACTGGTTACAAAACACCAAACATCATTTCGTATAAAAATATGTCCCACAACATTCAAGGTGCATGGTTCAGAAATTTTGAATATTCATGTTAATGCACATTGAACTTTGTTGTATAATTCAAACACACAAGTTTGTTAAATGAAAATTTGGAGAGAAAAAAAATATACCAGAGTCAACATTCCATTCTTTAAATCATCAGGGTTCACAGGTTATCTGTGTCCTTGGTGTTTACCAGAAATCACTTCCAAATCCCCCCTGAATACCCTAAACCCCCCTCTAACTTCTCAACCCCCTGTGTCAGGTTTACAAGAGCAAAGTCAACAAACTAAAAAAAAAAACACACACACACACACAAACACGTTCTTTTGCTTGAATTCAGATTATCAACATCTTCATGCACCAAGTGAATTTCAACCGTTTCTCCCAAGATAACCTAATTAACCAAACCACCAAATCAATTTTCACTGTAAACATGAAATTATGTAGATTGCTAGGTACGATTATTATTTTTTCCACGAAGTCAATTTTGAATAATCACGTCAAAAAACTAACTTATGCATGAACACATAATGCAGCTTTACAAAAATCTCAAAAAACTCCATAAAAATATTTGTTGCCCATAGTTTCGGAATTTGCTTTTGAAACACAAAACGTCCACTATCAAACTATTAATAAAAGGAAAAAAACCAAAACACGAGAAAAATTCCAAATCGGTCGTTTTTTTGGAATTTCCAGTCCACTGAGTGGTGTGTCATTCCAACCTAATGAAAAGGAATTGTAATCGATTTGTTATTTCAACATGAAGCTTGAGCTACCAACTGCAAACAGTTGTATTTTCACATCAACATCCGAAAATCAATAAACTGGCATTTTTCAGACTAGCAGAAAAGCGAAGCACTGCCCAAGGCAATCCTTTGTTTCGGTATAATCAGTGCACCAAACTCGGTCATCCTCTTTATGGACACCAAACCATTATCTGGGAATGACTTTAATCATTAACGGAGATAACTCTATTTAACGAAGCATGCTTTAAAAAACGTTTGTCGTATTCAACAATTTTTTGGGGTGACACTTTTTTTTTTGGACTAATAAAACGAGAATTTGAACACTTCATACTATGTCAATATTAGACCCTACCCTGATATAATTTTATTTATCAAAATGTAGTCTCTCGCCTGTTTATTTTTACAGTATTTCAGACTATACAGGGTGTTCGGAAATCAATTACAACTACACTAAAATAAAAAAGTGATTTTCGTACACCTACACCCCATACTTTTAATGTGCCATAAACACATCTTTCATTAATAGCTTATATATTTCTACACTTTGTATCAGTTTAAATAAGAAACATTGTACAGTGTACACTAACCATTGTTGGACATATAATAATTTTAATGCTTCAATGAAAATGCATCTGTATGCAACTTATAATCAGATTTCACGTATACACACAATTGAGTAGCCATTTTCAATTAATCAACCAATAACATTTTTTTCATCAACGATGCAATTTCAGAGATCTAAATAGCAAAGCCCCAACGGTTTTTTTTAAAAAAGTGTATTGGTTTATGTTTTGGAATTAAACGTTTAATGTTCTCCTGAGGTCATAGACCTTCATGGTTTCATCAAGCAAGCAGAAGGAAGCAACCAGAATCATCTGAAACATCATTTGCCTGCATATTTCGCAGCATATTTAAATAGTATCTCTGGTTATATATTAAATTTTCTAACATTCTGAGAGTAATGGAGTGGTACTAGGTTCTATTGAGGTTGTTGAGTAGTGGAACATGCTCCAGTTTCAAGACATGAATCATGAACGTTTGAATGACCCTGATATCCAAATCAGTGAGCAAAGATAAACAAAAATCCTACAGACGGTTTTAGCTGCTACTGATGGCATTATGCATACACATTTAAGTATTCGTCAGCTTGTATCAAAAAGTGCACTTGAATCACCCCGTCACTAATTTAACATTCAATATCAATCTACCCAAAAAATAAAAAGTTGACAATCTCGGCAAGAGTGCTCGATTCAAGCGAGAAATTACATTCTCCAAAACCATTCTCGAAATTCCCATAAAATGAACAAACATACAGATGACAATTCAAAACAATCACGATTTTTTAGAGTACTTTCTGGTTAGAGCAGGGCAGTCTGATGTTGCTATTAGCTTGTACTTGGTTATGGGTTTATTTTGCAAGTTAGGTTAGGAAAAACAAAGAAACGTATTAAATGTACGATTTTTAATTTGTTTCCCTAACCTAACCTGCAAAATAAACCCATAACCAAAGACAATCAGAATCAAATAACTGTACCCACTTTAACCGGAAAATACCTTTTTGAGTGATAATGGTTATACTTCATTTACTACCTAACATGCTGTACAGTATTACTATAGCCAAACATCATACAATAAAATAACCTACAGCCGCATTAACATTATTTTTTCACTGAAATTAAAATGAAATTTAAACTCAAATATTGTACAAATACAAACTAAAAAAACTATGAAGTTAAACTACTATTTCCTTTCATCTACTCGCAGATATCTTTAAGATCACATTGTCACAACATGCAGATGTCGAGACCTTGAAAATACTATGAATCAAAAGGTTTTTTTATTTTTATCATTATACCCACACAACGTGTGTGTACAATGATAAAACTGTTACATCATGACTTTCATCATTAATCAACGTTTGAAAAACGTTATCAGAAGAACTCTTCAAGGTAAATATATATATATCTACTATATATTATATATAAAATAACATTTTTAACGACACAATGACTTCTCTACGATAACATGGAATTATAAAGTCATATTTATTTGATATAATCTTTACTACTACCACGTGATCATTGTAACTGGTCATATTACACTTGAGACATTGTATTAATTCCTATAACTGATACAGTAGTGTTTAATCTCGAGATGCTGATTATTAAAAAAAAAACACCACACCTATGTTAACATGTACACATTTCTAATGAAACTTCAAAATGAAAAACCATTTACATAGCCTATATACAACACAGTCATTGAGATATGCAATACACACGATACAAAATGATAATGAATCATATTCATGTGCACCATATCGTACATTACGCCACAAGGGCAGGGTCAGCGATAACATTTTTTTTTTAATAAAAATTTGTATTTTGATACGTTAACGTACATTTCCAATGATTAGACTTTGGAGTTACACGCACTCTACCCCTAGACAAGAATTTATTCTGTAATTTTTTTTTATTACCAGCCAGCCAAAATGTATGTCTGAGATCTCTACTGATGAAGTTTTACTAAAAAAAAAAATAGTATATACGAGAAATAAAAAATTCACATTAAGAACTACTTAGAACACTACTCCTCTCAGCACGTGTTAATGTGTTCGAAATTAGAAACTGTGGTTGTTTTTTTTTTCTTGGCACTTCAACTGCGTTACTTCGAAATCGCTACCATTTCAATTCAATGCACTTGAAATTGAAATGTACAATAATATACTCCTGTTTCTTGTTACTATCTTAAAAATAAACATCACACCAAACAATTAGAAGACAAAACAGTGTGTGAACGAACAGCTTCCTTTTGGAAACGCAGAAACAATGGAATTAGTAACTAAGCCCAAATTCAGCTCCACTTCTAGGTACAATAGATTCCTATGCTATTTTACAGTTTTTATGTGAAGCTGAGGTTAGAATAAACAAAGGTTAGCCCAGGCATGTCAAACACCAACCCCTGTTAACCAGTACCTTTATATACAATTCAGCCAAATATAATCAAAAAATGAAAGTTTCATTATTGCAAAGTTATATTACAAATTTGGTGTTTTATTTTCTAACGTTATCAAAATTAGGTGAATAGTTTAGTCGTATCCCTTTTCCACCGAATTCACTGTTTTATTTTAGAAACTTACTAAAAACTGCGTTCTTACCATCATACAAAATTACGAAACTACTTTAGACCAAAAAGGCCTGGTTATAGACTGTGAAGTTTGTGTTATGTCAAAAAAAAATTTATATCACAGAAGCTATTTGTGCTAGGTCACACGACTGCATCTCCGCACAGAATGTAAATATATGTTGAAATTCTATAAACTGTCTTCCGCTGGTTCAAATAAAAACTTCATGTAAATATTTGTTACACATCGTTCATTGTTACTCTTTGTGTCCGACATTCAATCTTTCACGAAGAAACGCATCAGTCAGTGAAGGCACCATTATATTAAAAAAAAAAAAAAAGTCGAAAACGAAAAAATGTACTACCTAGTAACTATAAATTGCATAGTTTTACAAGACTGAATGGAAAATCCATACAGCAGTCTCATAATATATGGCTCTCAAATAAACATCATTGTTTTTCTAGTCTAGTGAATGGCTGAACGAGTTACTTCACTAAACTGTGATACACAAAACTAGAAATCGTATAATGAAAAACAGATTAAGAAATAATAAGCATACAACATGATGTATTATTCCCAGAACATTTGATCTTCGGTTGAACTATTGCATTTCGCTCAAGCGCATCAAATGTCAAAGTAAGATCAGACATCACTGCCAACATTAAAAAAAACACGGAAAGCTTCATTGCCAACAAAATATGAAGATGGAAATCGAACATTTCGACCAAATGAAAAACAATTATATACAGACGATGAAAGGCGAACCCTTTAATGGCGGTGAGCAAATGCTGTCCCAGTTTTCATTGGACTCTTCTCCATTCATCAACTGCATCAACTGACCATGAAGTGGCAAAGAAGGGACAACGAGCAAGGGAAGGGACATTCCGAAACGGCAATGTCGACTTTATGCTGACTAATCGTGTACGATCGCTAAGTAGTTTTTTGCCATCACTCACCGGTGGTGTTGTCTCTTCGGATAAGCGGGTCACTCCACCAGGTCACTGGACTTATCCTTTTCAGTCGTCAGTGGGAGAAGCGAGCAGCCATGATTGCTGCCACATTTACCAGTGGTTGTTGCTAGTGCGTACTACCGCTGCTGCTGCTGCGTATTCTAGTTTCAACACAATCCGCCGCTGTGAAGGCTTCCACCCGCCACTGCTATGGCAGCAACCATTTGGCACAAGAGTTGAGGCAGAGGGGGAGAAAGGTCCAGATGAGCTACCAACTGGGAAAGACTAATCGAATGCAGCCCAACTCCGCCTAGCTCCGACAGCCTACTTGTCCTCCGCCAATTGCCAAGGAACTACTTTCAAAACAGCAGCTCTGTTCTGTGTAAGCACGCAAAGCCATTACCACCATCTGTTTTCTTGTAACGTTAAGGGAATAAATTCAAGAAATACCACGTGTCACTTCTCAAGGCCAACTTTCTTTGAACATTGTTCCTGAACCACCACCACCACCAAGATACAAATAAATAAATAAAAAAATATATCTGCAAGAAATCTTAAATCTGCACGTGTTCAATCCTCAACCTATCTTAAAAAGTGTAGCTGATAAACTTTTCCTAAATAGTTGCGATTTTTTCGTCTTCTTTTTAAGTCCAAGGTAATTCACATGTCAATAATTCCTGGCAGAGTCCCAAAACAGTGTGTAATGCGAGCACTCCCACCCTGATTGAATCACCAAGGTAGAGGAAAGATAAAAAAGAAAACTTGAGGCAATTTTCCAAACAAGTCACTAAAAATACGCTTGGGAAAAAAACAAAAAACTCGGAGTAATAATAGTTTGGCAACAACTGTACGAATTAATTAATTCGCCGTGGCAAAAATCTAATCACATTTTTTTTTTGCACATCAGATTCAAAACATGAAAACAAACCGATAAAGCCTAACATCGTACCAAACTGCTTTTATCTCCATCTCTTAATCAGCCTCTAGAAACATTAAAATTCGGAAATCATTATAAAATTCCACACTTTTCAAGATTCTAAGATTAAACCTTACCAGAAGTTAGTACCCTGTCTAATTTGACAACCTCAGGAAAGAGGCTAACATATGGACATAAAATTTATGTATCTACAGTACTGCATTGCCAAAAGAGTTCAACATGACTTAATCACAGGTTTCACTACCTTAGCCTATCAGCATTCTAATATGCTCTTAGTACAAAAGTGGAATTATACAGGGCAAGCGCATAAACTTGCTAAACTGTTAACATATATGAAATATTCCATAAGGAAGAAAATTACCATTCTTCATACCATCTTACCTTTAGGACGCAATTTTGTTTTGCAAACAAATAACAAAAGCAAATCCAGATATTATATACATATAACAATAAATAACAGCAGCAATGCAGCAAAAACTTCAACATAATACATAATCAGTTTCACTCTTTAGTTAATCATCATCATCAGTAGCGGAGCGCCCGGGGGGGAGAAGGGGGAGATCTCCCCCCCTTGGAAAATAGATCGAGGCTAGTAGAAGATAGGAAGA
>JAQIWH010001011.1:0-36655 GCA_034695005.1 Cryptops parisi | reverse complement strand
TTCGAGACTCGATGACACATCAATGTTTCTTTACAACATGTCTTCAAATTTTTATCTTGGCAACAGAATTAATGTAAGCCCAGATTCGACTCGAATCGGTGTCGAGCGTTGATGACATGAGCTGACAACATGAGCTACTTCCGTCAGTGACAGCTACTTCCGTCAGTGAGCTACTTTCGTCTATGACAGATCTAGACAATTATATTAAGTAATGGTATTTTAAATCAAATAAATAAAAAAAAACTTTCCCTGAAAATTTTTATTTCCTGGAGATAAGACGTTTTGGAAATGAGCTGTTCAATTTACAGTGGAACTCCAATGATCCAAAAAAAAAATTCTGACAAGGGTTGGTTTAAACACCTTATTTAAAGAAGTGCAACTGTAAAATTTTTTTTTTTTAAACCTAAGATTTTTCATTGATTTGCAAATATGAAGTGTATTCAATTCAGACAAAACACCTTTGAAACCTCCAGTTCGGGTGAAAACTATCCCTTTAGCTGATTTGGAAATTTGTATACAATTGAAGTTCTACTGTCTTTCAGTCGTGGTGGGTTTATTTTTGAACTTTTATTGGGCAGTTGGTGGGCCCTAAAACTCCACCTACCAACCTTAGAACCTTATGTTGTTTTGTTTTTAATTTTCCAAAAACATTACTGGTAAACTAGGCTTATTTGCTTATTTTTAACTTGAGCTTAATTCAACCAACTGCTCAATTCAAGCAACTTGTTCACTAGGCGCTATAGATTTCTTGATTGTTGCAGACACTAGTTTGTAGCGAATTCATGGAAATGTAAGGAATGTCGATTATCTCTAAGTAACCTAAACAAGACTGGAAGACAGTCAGATAATCGAAATGCTGAAGATTAATGATAAATACTAAATAGAATAGCAAGAGTTAATATCACTAAATTTATATAGGCTACTCCTGCCTTTCCCAAATGGGGTTCCGCGGAACCTTCAAAAATTAAATAAATTGTACACATTAAAAGTTTAAAATATTGTAGGCACGATTATATCGGGTGGACGAGACAATAATTGATCGTTTTTACTGCACAGCTTGTGTGATTGACAGCTGCGTTTATTTATATGGGCCACAAAACTTGCATAGTTCCCTTTTACCTGGAGAATTATAACTTTGAATGTACAATTTTTGAATAAAACGCAAGGATCAAAAAAGCTTCGTAGCAGATGGAATTAATTCTATTAGCTCTGGAATTAGCTATAACTAGAGCTATTGGCACTCAAACTAATGTACTTACTAATGTAATGCAAGCATATACCATATATTCAATAAGTATTAAAATTGAACCAGGAAAAAGTTTTGCCTGCGGCGCATTAGTTGGTGTGCTTCAAATATTGAAGGGGTTCCGTATTATCGTACAAAATATAAAAGGATTCCGGCACTAAATATAATTGGGAAACAGTGATTTACTCATTAACATCATAAGAATCAATAAGTTTGGGCAGCAAAAGTACTTTATTAACACGTACAATTTTTCACGCAATTCAAAATTCAATCGTAATTTAATGTCAACGAAGTCTCACCACAGCAATTCTTCTTGTTGAAGGTTATTTTAATATGTTTTTAATGTCTAAGCTGTCTGCAATGTAAACAAGTGATATTTAAACCAAAACTTTCACTTGAAAAAGTACGCGCGAGTTTACACACAGATAAGTATCAATGGAAGATTTCAAATCATTGCATCCTCACGTGTTATAGCACAGGCTACCGACTAGTAGTAGTAGTAGTATAAATCAAGATGAAACAATGAAACATTCATACGCGATCAGTTCTATTCTAAAACTATTGCTTCATGCAACAATAGGTTGCAAACACTAACTATAGTAACGATGAAATTACAGTCATTCAATCTTTCTCAAGTTTTGCTCCGAAGTATTAGTGTGACTACAGTAAAAGAAATAGCACCCACTGAAGTACATGTATCGAAACTTTAAGTCAATTATTATGCTTCTCAGTCTTTTACTTTTATATTTAGGCAATTTAGCGATCCGCTTGAAGTCTAACTCTAGTCCACAACAAATCCATCTATCACTAGGAGGTAAATAACAACGTCTCTTAATCTTACGTTCTGGCCCCTTACTTTTCTAAATATTTCAACGTTGCAGCAAATTCTACACAAATGATGGTAACATGGGTGACTATGCTACCCACCAATAATACTATAGTACAATATGGAAGACAACAGCTAAATAGAAGTTCCGTGGGTTATGCATTCAAGTTCGTAATCCCACATCGTCGATGGAAACGATCACTAATCGTCCACAGAGTTCTCATGACAGATCTGAGCGGTGGCAAACCATATTGTAAACAATACATCAACTGGTCATTACATTTCTGATAGTTAGCATGGATCTCTAAAAGTTGGTTTTGCTTGAAATGACAGTGTACCGGTGTGGTGACGGTAGTCACTGGAGTCGAATATTGACATTTCGAACGTTGCAAGAGGAACCGGACTGGCAACCAGTATTGGCTGTGTATGGTGATATGGGCAGCAGAAATAAAATCTTCCCCAGGTTGAATAGGGATGTCGAAAATAACCAAATCGATGTCATTCTACATTTGGGTATGTATGCTATGTTACTGGCAATGTATAGAGCCCAGGTATAGAATGCCTAGACTTTTTTTGGCAAAGGATGAAATACCAACTTGTAGAGAACTGCTTAGGTTGGTTTAGGCTGATTAACACTATAACAAAAATGAAGCTTATCTATACATTGGCATAACGTAACTATTCCAATGCTAACTTCATACTTTATCAAATGAAGCTTTTAGGCATTATAAACAATGCCTTGATTCTACAAGTATACGTACATTGCCGGTAACATCTACAATTATCTGTACGTAACTGGATTCTATGAATCACAAAAGATAAAGATAAGCACAATGAAAATTGTTCACTAAGAATAAACATAATGAGCGAATGTTGCTTAGCAACATGACGGGGTTTGTTTCTAGATTCCCCGTGGTCACCGTACCAACCACGGAATTCACTTCTAGTTAACGATATGTGTTCTTGTTCTAAATTTAACATTTTTTTTTCAAAACATTTTGGTGGCGTTTTTAGGTGACATCGCCTACGATTTACATTCTTCTAATGGCCGTGTGGGAGATTCATTTATGCGTCATATTGAACCCATTGCAGCTAGAGTTCCATATATGACGTGTGTGGGAAACCACGAGACAGCTCAGTACGTCACGAAATTACTGGAAAA
Organism: Cryptops parisi; assembly: GCA_034695005.1. Lineage (NCBI taxonomy): Eukaryota > Metazoa > Arthropoda > Chilopoda > Scolopendromorpha > Cryptopidae > Cryptops > Cryptops parisi. The sequence continues at coordinate 33,421 of JAQIWH010001011.1, read as the reverse complement.
AATTTATTATTAAGTACCGGTATATTTAAACAGTATATTTACAAATAATTATTTAGAAAAAACGTCGTCTAACACGATCATGTGGGAGTGAATAAGGGAATCTTGGCACACACATCTTGATATGTGTCGCATTAGGACCTTATAGCAATAGTTTACCCTTAGCAATATCAATAATGTTTACTACTTATAAGAATAATACATTTAATATTAGTTAACAATTCAGAATCAGTAAAAAAAATACCTTAAATTTCTTTTACCTTACTGACTGGGTGAACTTTTTCAACATCACGACGTTTCGCTACCCGTTTAGAGGCTTCGTCTGGTAAGAAGAAAGGTGGGGGAAAATAAAGTGTGAGGGAAGAGATGATCACAAAGGAAACATCGTTAACTTCGTTGGAAATGAAGTGTGATTAGACATGAATGTGTGTGAATAGTTCCCCTGTATCTCGCGTTGTTCGCTTTTTTTTTCTTATCTGGCGTAGCCTCTACCTGGAAGGCGAAACGTCGTGAAATTGTTATTAGTCTCATCGGCAAGGTAAAAAAATATTTCCTTTAACTATTTTTTACTAATCATAAATTATTTTTATCATGGAAGGTAATTATGATGTTTAATATTTAGTTTATGATAAATAACAAACATTTGAAGTAAACCATGTTTTTGAACGTTTGCCTTAAAATTAATGCAAACGTCTTGATACATGTTGTTTTGTAAGCGCATTGGTATAAACTTGAAACCCAAGCATAATTACATTTTTACACGTTTAATTAAATTTAGAAAAATAATCAATGATTGCATCGAACTGAAAATATTTCTGTTTCTAGATCTTTCAATCATTACAATAGCCGTTTCACTATGATGCGACTCGACGGTGACATCAACAATTTCTATTACAGGTGATTTCTAATTATTATTTGTGACTTTTCATATTTTAAACAAAAGTTAACTAACAAAAAAATAAATTTCAAAACAAAAACTTTTTTTTAATAACCTCTTTTATAACCTCATCGTTTCTGAAACAATCACGTGGTAATATGTACACGGTATTTTTTTATACCGTCTTTATACTCTCAACAATGACTGCTTGCTCGCTCACATTAACTGTAGGTCGTAAGCTACACATTCAATAGATGCATCTTTATGTGAAACAGTGTGTGGTGGCTTAAAATGTAGGTATATCGTCAACAACATTTTTTGAGGAAAACGTGACCCACCGTATGACAAAATCTCCGAATTGACTGAACAAGTTTCAAATTTCTGTTTGTTTTTTTTTAAGCTTCAATGTGGGACCAGCTCATATCATTGCATTTTCAACCGAATTCTACTTTGGCAAAACTTACGATGCAATACAAATAAAAAAACAGATGCAATGGCTCGAACAAGACTTAAAGGTAGGGGACTATTGGTCATTATCTTTATTTTCAGTGTTCAGCAATAGTATAAAAAATGGTACTACAAATTAATAACATTTTTTTTACATACAAAAATTTATCAACTATTTTCTTAATCGATTTCACGATACTTTGGGATTAGCTGCCCGTTCTGCTTGGGTGTGTTGTTTTTTTTAACTAATCTAAACTAGTCTTTATAAATGTTAATATATTACGTTTAACACCAATCTAAACTGGTAGTCATATCCTTAGACTAGTTAAAAACAACAAGCCACTAGCGCTAAAAAACAGGAAGGGCAGCTAAACACAAATGATCGATTTTGTTCATTTATTCAATCCATTTAATCACAACCAAACAAATTCTTGAAGAAAAAATATCAAAACATCTATTTGGTTCCCAAAATGCCAGGAAGCCAATAAAGCAGCTAACCGTCTTAAAAGACCATGGATCATCACGATGGGCCATAGACCAATGTATTGTTCTAGTAGTTACAATGCACAAGAAGAATGCGTTAAGGCGACCAAAATCGTACGTGAGTTATTTATTTTTATTGTTAAAAAGATAATATTTATGAACGAGTGAAGTTAAGTTTACGTTTAGTTACGTAGAGGATATCGCAAGAAAAATGGTACTAATTTGGGTTTGGAGAGTTTGTTCTACCATTACGGTGTTGATATCGAGTTTTGGGGACATATTCATATGTACGAAAGGACAATGCCAGTATTTCAAGAACAGGTACTTTTGGATTCACGTGTATTGTAAAATAGATGGAACTTGTTTTGTTGCTAATTAAGAAAAACTATCACCAGATTTTAGATGGATTATCGAAGAGGAGGTACATCAATGCAAAAGCGCCGATTCACATCATATCGGGATCAGCAGTAAATTCATTTATTCATTCACGTCAATACACAGGTGGCTACCTGTGCCAACCTAAACTTTCAAACAGCACGAGCACAACCACTTTCTTATCAATCTGAGCAATCTGTGGACAACTGTGAGGTCAGATTTTCACCAACCAGTTTCAATTGGCTGGGCATAAAGCTGACGTTACAGTTGTCTATAAACTGCTCCAATTGCCACACCAAATTGTTTTTTGAGAAAACAAAACATGGGCAATAAACGGCGACGACGATGGGAATGACTGACACGGGTGGTTTGGATCACCCTGTAAAAATGATTGTTTAATTTACAGTATAATAAAATTAGTAATGATATATAAATGTCTCTAGGGGTCAGGAATGGGTCAAGATTGGTTGGATCGAGTCAAGTACTGGAGTGCTTTTCGAAGCCTTGATTATGGTTATGTTCGATTAACCTTGTTGAATCGCACTCATATCTATTTAGATTTCATATCAGTTGAACGGGTAATGGTTATTCACATTTCAGACTTATCAGAACGTTTACATAATTGGGCATTTATAATTACAAAATATCAACTATCAAATGATTCTTTAATTTCAGGGTGGAAGCAACCTTGACGCTGTCACCATTATCAAAGATGTTGTTCATCACCGATACGGAGTATAATCGCCATACAAAAAATAATAATACTGTGTATGAAAAATAAACTATTTTTATATATACCATGATAATAAAGAATACATTTTACCAAAAATAAAATATACGTAACTGGATTTCAAAGTTTCAGTACAATATCGTTCAATGCAAACCGAAAATTGCCAACTGTTTGATTGCGATGGTCACCGATATAAGCAAAGCCTTAAACTTCGACTCAGTACCATGCTCTACCATACTGAATCGCATTTTTTATTGTACCATTAATTTTTGACCATCGACTATACCAAAAACATACATGTCAAGTTAACAATATTGTTCCAATATTGACAAGAATACTTTTCTTTTAACAGAGACACCGCTTGAAGTGCTAGTGGTTATGGCTATTTGCAGGGCCAAATTTTCCATTAGACACTATAGGCTCAGGTCTAGAGCGGCAATATTTTAAAGGTGGCAGGCATAAAACATTAAAATTATACATCTAGGTGTACAAATGTCGACTTTTAATAATACCCGCAAAACTGGTTACATATTTATTGCACTTACACAAACTTTCTATTTTGTATTTTCATTGATACGTTCAATTTGGGCAATGGGGAGCGGTATTCAGTGTGGGCCTATAGGCGGAAAACTATTAAATTCGGCCCTGGCTATTTGTAGCATCCGGCATGCTGTTAATTGCTTTTATTATTTTTAACTAACCTAACCTGAAAATTACGTGATCTTAGTTTAGGTAAGTTCAATTATAAATATATAAAAAATGCAATTAACAACACGTTGAATGCTTCAAAAATAACCAAACCTAGCTACAAACGGCTTCTTTGTTAAAAGTAAAGTGCAGAATACACAATAACGTTAACTACATTTCATTTGCACAATCGATATATTAGTTTCTAAAATTATCGAAGAATTCCGAACTCGTGATTATAGAATAAGTGACAAAAAAAATCATATGACTAGATTGATTATGTATATCACTATCACATTTACAGATTACAAACTGCATAAAAATGAGATGTTAGCATCAATTTTACATAACCACAAGACTAAAAATCACAATTAAGTGCATCATCATGAAGTACTTGACTCTGTTGTGTTTTGGGATCTTTGCAGTACAAAATGTGTACACCCAAACTTTCACTCAACCCGAACAGGTTCACATATCACTAGGAGGTACAGTACACAAACATATTTAATTTCATTAATCTCTCAAATCAATATTTCAATTAAAATATGTAAATAACATTTCACGATTTGAAAAATTGTCACTTGACAAGATCAACGTGTACGTTTTATTATGAGTCAATTATAAAATCCAACTTCAAACATAACGATTTGATCGATACAAAAGTAGATAAAGTACCCCCCCCCCATCATACTGTAAAACAAAATTAGTGCTGTATATCTTGTATATGTAATATTTTTAAAAAATGAATTTATTTATTCATTACCAAGTTCTCATGAGGAATTGAAATACAGTACATGGAAACTACTGATGTTGACTTTACAATTTTGCCAATTTACTTTCCATTCCAGCTAAACCATCTCAGATGATAGTAACATGGGTGACTGCTCAACAAACCAACACATCCACGGTAGAATATGGACATAAAAATCTTCGCCTAAGTGCCCAAGGAACTAGCACGCTCTTCACTGATGGAGGGAGTCAGAAAAGAACCATGTACATTCATCGAGTAACACTCCAAAAACTAACTCCAGGATCCGTTTATCGTAATTATCAGTTTTACCGATTCTTAATCATCGTTCATGATGATTTAGCTGACGAATTGAAATGAAATTGACTTTCGTTAGAATACCACTGTGGTAGTACTGATGGTTGGAGTTCCGTGTTTTGGTTTCGTACCATTCAACATGGAACCAAATGGAGTCCACGATTTGCCATCTTTGGCGATTTAGGAAACGTCAATGCTCAATCTATTCCTCGACTGCAAGAAGAAGTCCAAAGGGGAAAATACGATGTGATGTTACACGTAGGTAAGTTCGACTAGAAATGTTGCCGTTTTGGATGATATAGTCATCGATCAAATGGATCATTTAATTTAAATAAAAATCTCAATTTGTGTGAAACCTTGAAGCTTAGCAAATGTTATTTTTTGTACGTAGGAGATTTCGCGTATGATTTTGATACCAATAATGCTCAATTCGGTGATGAATTCATGCGACAGATTGAACCAGTTGCTGCTTACGTTCCTTACATGACGTGTGTCGGAAACCACGAAAATGCTTAGTAATGCTTAAAAGATACTATCTCCGTCATCCCCAACTTGACTTTTCTTAATACCAACTAAATGCTTCATTTTCTTTTTTTGTAGTAACTTCTCCAATTACGTCAACCGATTTTCAATGGTCGGTTATGATGGCAAAATGAACAACCACTTTTACAGGTAAATACAGTATACAGGAGATGTTTTGTGACTGTTACAAACTACCACGGCATGTAGTAGGGGGTCCGAATGAAGCAACTTTCTCCTATAAAAGTTTGAAGAAATATCGCGTCACGTGATAAAAACGCCTGACATGCTGCCTGTATTGTGACAACAAGGTGCCGCACAACGTGCGTGTATTGCAATGTAGATCGCCATACAGGCACACAGGCAGAATTTAGGGCGTCTGTATCACGTGACGCTCTCGTTCACGGAACTTCTCCCCGCACGGGGAAAAAGTTGCTCCTTTCAGATCCACCCTACATACCCTGGAAGTTGGTATATACAGAAATCCTGAAACACCCTGTATGTAGGTGTATAGTTTTTTACATGCATACAGTTGTTATTTTCATATTTTTTGGAAAAGCCCATTTCACTAAAGCAGTTTGCTAATGGGGTATATTTTGTAATAACATTATTTGTTCCACTGTGTGCTCAATCTTAGCAACTTATTTTTTAGTTTTCAATGCTATGTTTTGCCCTTATAGAAATCGTGTCCATCGACACAATTCCAATCCACACATTAGACACAATTCACACAAAATAACAAAATTGTTTTAAGATTAAGTTAACACTGACAATAAAGTTTACTATGGTCAATAAGAGTTTTCGTGATATTCGTCGCATCTTTCAGGCTTTCAATTACCATATAAAATAGAAACTGTCACTATAATATTACAACTTCCACTAATATGAAAACATTATTATTAATACGCTTGTTTTTTTGAACGTTTAGTTTCAACGTTGGTCCTGCTCACATTATTGGCTTTTCTACCGAATTTTATTTTTTCACTAACTACGGTACGAAACAGATTGAGACTCAATTCGAGTGGCTGAAGAACGATTTGAAAGTATGACAGCAATTTTTGTTGTTTTTTGTTTCTTTCTAAGATAATCCAATCATATACATTTCATTTATTTATATTTTACTTTTTTTATTTGAAATCAATCCAGTCAACAATCTAATCTCCAAGATGATAATGTTTTTTGTTCTAAATAGGAAGCTAACAAACCAGAAAATCGCGCCAAACGACCATGGATCATCACCATGGGACATCGACCAATGTACTGTTCAAATTTAGACCACGATGACTGTACCCTGAGTGAAAGCATTGTAAACATAACTTTAAAAATATTGATGTGAAATTAAATAATTTGTACATTTTACAACCGAACATCTCATCTTTCCAGATTCGTACAGGACTTCCCGGTACTCACGCGTATGCACTGGAAGATTTGTTTTACCAATACGGTGTTGATCTAGAATTCTGGGCTCATGAACATTCGTACGAACGTCTATGGCCAGTTTATAACAGAACGGTGAGCTTGAAACATTTTACATCTTAATAAGTTAATGCGCATTGTAATATTACAATCCTATTTGTTTAAAGGTATACAATGGTAGTTACGATGAACCTTACACCAATCCTAAAGCCCCAGTTCACATCATAACTGGATCTGCTGTAAGTATTGCCAAAAATGTCTCATATTCACTGCAGGCATCTTCTCGGTTCACGTCTGTTCCGTTCGTAAACCGAAAGTTTTCTGCACTATAAAAATAGCCAACAAACACGAATCTGTTGTTTAGGGCTGTCAAGAAAAACTAGATAATTTTGGACCAAAACAAGCGTGGAGTGCATTTCATTTAAGCGATTACGGATACACTCGCATGATGGTGATTGACGAAACACATCTGTATTTGGAACAAGTGTCGGATGATCAGGTGACAAAATAATATGTTTGCACTTATAAATACACAGACAAATATAAAACCAAGGTAGCCTATATATTTTTAATCATTTTTCACAGGGAGGACGAATCACGGATTCAATGTTCCTCATCAAAGAGAAACATGGACCAGAAGCCTGGCTTTAAAATGTACAGTGAAGGACGTTTCCAATTTTATGCATCATTTTTGATGATACTTAAAAATTATTTTTAATAATTTTGTGACCATTTGCATTAAATAGTAACATTGTATAACAATCCATAAAACGATTTTTTTTCTCTCTTTTGATGCTGGTGTATGATCTGAGCAAATGTCAAATTTCAATAAAAACTTTTTAAATAAACGTTTTGAAATTTTTTAAAACGTTTGGTACCAGTAATCTTGTACCAAACGTCTTGTACATTTGATCGTAATATCGCAATGTGACATTTTATGTAGCAATAGAAAATTTCTTTACTGTTGTATTAAGTTTAACGTCGTACTTAACAAAAATATGCAGTGTTAAAATCCAGAGAGAAAATGGACAACTTTCTCCACGGTTTTCACCTGTGTGTAGTCTCTGATAAATTTATAGGACCCAAGCTTGACAAATTTATTTTTGCAGGTGGGATATATTTAAGGTTTTTTTGTCTGTGTGAACGTTTTGATCTTTCAAGCGATATGCATAAGTAAAGCTCTTTAGGTGGAACATTGGTACGGCTTTTCACCCATGTGAGTGAACTAATGAATGTATTGGACAGAAGCCTCAGCGACATTTTTATAAAAAAGTGGAAAATTTCTAAGGTTTTTCCCCAATGTGAATTTACAGTTTTTCACCCGTGTGAAGTCTCATGAATGTTTAGCACCTAAATCGAACGAACTTGTTTTTGTAGGTGCAATATTTGTAAGGTTTTTCCCCTGTGTGAACTCTTCGGTGGAGTTTTAGGACAAAAGGCTTGAACGAAGTTCATTTTGCAAATGGAAATTTTTTTAAGGTTTTTCACCTGTGAGAACTAATGGTTTTTAACCTGCGTAAACTGATTACTTTAAGCATTCTACACACTTCTCTAATCTGTTTCTAACAGACACGAGTAAAGGTCACTTGTCACCACAGTACAATATATCCAACTATCCAGTACGTTTGCCTCGCCCTGCACTTTTACTGTCAAATTAATAATTAGCGCCTAATTATTTATAGAGATGCATCGGGACCGAATTTTTTGAAATGAATAGAAAATAGTTACGTTTTTTGAATGTCTGAACGCTATTGTTCCGTGTCAAATAATCAATACAAGTAGATTAGATAATGTTCTCAGCAATGAAAGTTAAAAACAGACTGTGTACAGTAGTACCAGGACCGTATACAGGATTCGGGCAAGGAGGGGGGGGGGAGTTACGTATTCGATGTAGCGATACCCCAAAACATCGATATAGATAATCGATATAAGTATCGATACTTCTTAGATGTATTATAAAAAAACTACTTTTATAGGATGACCCATAAGTCATGAAAGGGTTAATAACTTTTTAGTTTATAAATGTGTTTAAATTTTTTCTTCAGATTTTACAAGTAAACATCTTGGAAATTTTTTTGCAAAAGTTCAAAACAGAACTACAAATGAAACTAGTAGAACTTTATTTTTGAAATCAGTAATCAATCATTCACGAATTCGTCTTCGGTATCTATAGTTGGTCGCCTAACTGAACGTTTCCAGGGTTCTGTGAGTGATTTATCACGATCTAGGATACCTAATCTATCTGCCTTGAACGTCACTGCATCGCACTTTAAAGAAAGATTTGAACTTGTACGCATACAAGATGAAATTGGTGTAAGAATTAAAACCGTCATATTATCAGTAACTTCAGAATTTGGGTCCACTTTTCAAGAGTTGGTATGCTCGTTGCGTGAGAATGATCACTGATTTTAAAAATACAATACTCTGTTCTGTTCTGTTCTGAGGTCTGTTCGTTGTTCTGTTATTAAAATTTGTGTACAAGAAATTTTGAAGATGTTTACCTGTAGAACCTAAAACCTCTTTATGACTTATGGGTCACCCTATACTGTATATATATCGGAAAAAAATTAGGCTATATAACAAAGTTTTTGAGTATTTCACAGATGATTTTTTATTACCGTATTATAGAGATCAGTTCAGAAATTCTCTGTTCATATACACGAATATCGATATATACGGATATAAATATCGATGTTTTTCCAAAAGGGGGGGGGGTGATTCTTTGAAGTACCACTGAAACGGCTGGTGAGCCCAAAACAAGAATAATCCAAAAAATAATACAGTACAGTATATGCATCTGTATTGGCGAATATAAAAAATAAAATTTGCTAATATGCAATCTAAGCCTTACAGTGGCGACTTGGGCAATTTACCATCACTTACACCAGGCTGTGAAATTAAATAGCCAATCAAAATCGCATATTAGCAAAATTGCTTTCTCATTTCCGCCAGTACAGATAAATAATTTTTTTCAACGAAATTTGAAGCTCAAAGATATAATTTTTATGCAGAAATTTCATGGGCCATATACTAAAATATTTTGCCCAAACTATTTTTTATATACCAACATTGAAGCTTCAGCATACTGAGTGAAAATTATATTGTAGTCACATCCATTATCAAAAATTAAATACACCAAACAAAAAAAGAAAGAAAACCAAGAAAAAAAGCAAAAATAAAACTAAAAAATTGGAAAAAAGGAATGTGTTCAAAAATTTCTGAATTCTGTAGATTATCGAATCTAAAAACGAAAACTAGAAACTTCAGCTGAGTACGTCCACCATTCTTTCACTAGATGGAGAGTTTGTTTGGTCTAGAAAAACCCATTCGTTCAAACACAACATTCACTTTCGAATTAGAAACCAAACAGCTGTGGCCTTGGCACACAGGCTACTGCAGTGTTTATCAGTGTTTATCGGGCATAACTCTGGTGACAGCACAATAAAAAAGTCATGTGATTTTAGTCCTGATTCACAGTCATGCACTTTAAGATGCCTGCAGACAATCGCAGCTGATACTGATTACAAACAGTTCAAAAAGAGGTGATGATACACACACGATAGATTTATAACAACCGGATCGCGGTGGATCATCATGAACTACCTAACAGTATTATTATGTTTTGTCATCTTTGCGGTGCAAAATGTGTGCAGCCAAACTTTTACGCAACCCGAACAGATTCATATATCACTGGGAGGTGTGTAATCCTTATTATAATTATATCATCAAGAAGGGAGGGGGAGTATTTTAATAATCATACTGATGGTCATTGTAGGTTATCAACTGTAGCATATAACTTAATTACAACCAAAATTCTTGCTATTATATACAGTACATGTACAGTATACCTGTTACCGTACCACCAATGTATAAACAGGCATTGTATAAAATGCCTGGCCACTTTTTGGAAAAATATGAAACATCTTGTATATCTGTTTGTTAATTATTAAAGCATGACATATTATATTATACTAAAACTAAATTAAAGTATACTATTTAGTATAATAGGTACTGCTGTGTTATCCGGTCAGTGCAAAGTCTAGTGTGGTGTTGCTATTTGCTTGTAACTTGGTTATGGATTTATTTTGCAGGTTAGGTTAGGAAAAACGAAGAAACGTATTAAATGTATGATTTTGTTTTGTTTCCATAAACCTGCAAAATAAACCCATAACCAAGCACAAGATAATAGTGGACCGGGTAGTACCATATAATATGTCATGGTTAAAGTTTGTTTAGATTAGTTAGCATTTTCTCTTTAAAAAGAAATAATATAATGAACCAAACTCTTGCATAACCTAACTGCCAATGCTAATTTATAATTTACCAAAAGAAGCTACCGGCAGGCATTTTATAGAATGCCTGGATTTTATACTTTACCAATAACAGTCTCATGAATACACACATATATTATGTATAATATAAATTTATATGTATTAAATATGCACAATACTATAGAAACATCTGTATATGACCTTGTACTATGTTTTACTTATATAGACATTCAAGCAACTAACTACTGTATAAAGCTTATTATAACCAATGAATAGGATTTAAAATCAGCCAACAGGATTTCTTAGCATCATCGAGTTTTGAATTTCTCGATATTGATTTGGCTCCAAAGTTCTTTGCATGACAACAATTTAATACACAAACTTCTAATTTAAAATCGTAAAAATAACATCCGCTTCAATTTGGTTACCGGGGTATTGATTTTCTTTCAAATGATTTGGCATAGAAATTTACGTTATGCTATAATAAAGTGATAGGTGACCTACAATGTCATGTGACGTGATAGACAGGCGATTAGTTAGATAGAATTTGATTATTGGGTGATGTTATTTCCACTTGAGTTACTGATGAGTGATGATAAACATCATTCACCACCAAGCCTACTTAGCACCAGAAATATTTTTCGTTTTTATGTCTAAATAAAAGTCAAAAAGCTTTTTGTCCCAGCAAACCCTTAAGTTTTGCACAAGTTCCCTTAAATTCTGTATCCATCTGAACTTCAATTACTGACAAAATTGTATTTTGCGCTTGAATGTCCCAAAATAATTTTTGCATTATGGAAAGAGGAAAGAGTCAAACAAAAGTATGTCAAAAAGTGGAAAAGCAACTTGCACAGAATCCCTGACCAGGACAAGAATGATGACTTTCCATTCTTGCTGAAACACTCGTTTATGTCAACTAAACAGATAAACACAACACGGTGCCAAGTCACCAAGAAACTTTACATTTAATGATGTGCACAGTAGGCTTATAATAGTAGCCTACTAATCAGTAGGCCTAGCCTATGACAACTTTGTCAAGCAACCGATGTACTGTATTGTGTACTTACACTTATTTCCTGGCCTTGCAGTTTTTGATGGATGAGTGCTTTTCTATTTCCATGTCTGAAAATAAAATTGTATTTTATATGAACTTGTGATAAAATCAAATGCAATAAAACCATTTATGCAAACAAAATAATACTAGATTTGTACTTAGCCTAAAACCTAAATCTTTAAAAGTTTTGAGATACAGGAATCTCCTAATTTATTTAATTCTCAACTAAAAATGATTGTTTAATTCGCATAAATAAGTTAGCTAGTGTTTGAAGTTCAAGGAAATGGTTTTAAACCATGTGTGTGCCAATATTCTAGCCAAACCATCCGAGATGATTGTAACTTGGCTAACCGTTCAACAAACAAACACGTCTATGGTGGAATATGGACATAATAACAATCTCCACTTGAGTGCCAAAGGAACCAGCACTCTCTTCACCGATGGAGGCCCTCAGAAAAGGACCATGTACATTCATCGAGTGATACTTAATAGACTGACTCCAGGAACACTTTACCGTAATGATCATCTATCGATTCTACCGATGACGTACCGCAATTTTGTAATGATCTAACATGAATAAAACTTATTTTTATTAGAATACCACTGCGGTAGTGACGATGGTTGGAGTGCTGTTTATTGGTTCCGTGCCATTCAGAATGGAACTGACTGGAGTCCACGGTTTGCCATTTTCGGCGATTTAGGAAACGTTAATGCTCAATCCATTCCTAGACTACAAGAAGAAGCCCAAAAGGGGAAATATGATGTTATCTTACATGTAGGTAGGTTGATGACATGTGTCCAAGCATTTCAACTTAAGATGGTGGCTATGTCATATGCCTACCTCAATTGATTACATAGCACCTACTTGATGCATTTAGGCCTATATGCAGAAAGCGGATTTTGACCAAAATTATATATAAACCTTGAAGCTTAGTAAACAGTTAACAAACGTTATATTTTGTAGGAGACTTTGCTTATGATTTTGATACTGATGATGCTAAAGTTGGTGATCAGTTCATGAGACAAATCGAACCAGTCGCTGCTTACGTTCCTTACATGACATGTGTTGGAAACCACGAAAATGCTTAGTAAATATTTTCTTGCTGTTTTTTCAACCTTCGTCTGTTTTATTTTGGAGTTATTGTATTAATTGGATTTGTTTATTTTGCAGTAACTTCTCCAACTATGTCAATAGATTTTCAATGGTTGGATTAGACGGTAAAATGAACAACCATTTTTACAGGTAAATATACCCAATATGTTCAACATATTTTAGAATTTTGATTAACTTTGTTATTATAATGACAAGGTATATTTACCTATGTCAGTAATATCCAGAGCTCCAGAAATGCACATACTATCCAACCAAACAACCATGTTGTTTCATTCCTAGAGTTTTGTTTTTTTAACTCAACTAAAGAAAATTATAACTAATATTTAAATTCTATATAAATTTAAATAATAATAACATTTGAATTTTGAATATTTAAATTCACAAGTAGTTGATTCTCCACCAAATTAATTAGCATTTCTTTCAACAGGGAAATAAAAGTTTCAGATATCATTCTAATTATGAAAATGAAAATATATAGCTATCAAAACTTATTACAATTACTGTAATTAGCACCACTTGGAAACCTTACATTTATTTTTAAATCATAACTAAATTATATTAACAACAAATAAATTAACTACTGAACTACAGTATACCATCTTTCTTTTACCATATCGTGATTTTTGCATAAAAAAACACTTTTAGGAACAAAAATGTTAAACAAGAACTATATTACCAACGAGTTCATAAAAAATTGACTGTTTCAATAACCGAATCTTTTATTTTTCAATATGTTTAGTTTCAACATCGGTCCAGCTCACATTATTAGTTTTTCTACTGAATTTTACTTTTTCATTAACTACGGCTGGTTGCAGATTGCCAATCAGTACATGTGGCTTATGAACGATCTGGAGGTACGGTTAAAAAATTCTTGCATATAAAATGAACGTTCATTGTTTAAAGGCCTCCCGTCACACAGTATTTTCGATGTAGCAAGTCGAGTGATTTGTGAAGCACCATGACGAAATCTTGCCCAACCCATGAAAACTGGTTGGGTGCAAGAAGCCGACGTCGCAGCTGTGCACAAATCGTTCAACTTGCCACACCAAAAACTTTTATGTGATGGAGAGAGGGGGGCCTTAAAAAAAAACTGAGTTTATAGTTGAATCGATCATTCTAACAGGAAGCCAACAAACCTGAAAATCGAGCCAAACGTCCGTGGATCATCACCATGGGACACCGACCAATGTACTGCTCTAATCTAGATGACGATGACTGTACCAAGAGTGAAAGCATTGTAAGAAACGGCCTAACAATGTTAAACAAACATGCAATCGGTTAACTAATCCAATGTCTCACCAGATCCGCAGGGGGTTACCTGGCATCCACGCCTATGGACTGGAAGATCTGTTTTACAAGTATGGCGTCGATCTTGAGTTTTGGGCTCACGAACATTCGTACGAACGTCTCTGGCCAGTCTACAATAAGACGGTAACTTGACACGCATAGAATATTAACACGAAACGAATCTCAAGATTTCTAACAACACAAATGCTTGTGTACGAAGGTGTACAATGGTAGCTATGACGAACCCTACACCAATCCCAAGGCACCAGTTCACATCGTCACAGGATCAGCTGTACGTAATTAATAAAACAATTCTTCCAAATACAGCGAATCAAGTAAACGTCTACATTAAACAACACAAATCTTTGTTTTAGGGCTGCCAAGAAAAACTGACTTATTTTGGACCGATACAACCGTGGAGTGCGTTCCATTTAAGCGATTACGGTTACACTCGCATGATGGTGATCAATGATACCCATTTGTATTTAGAGCAACTATCAGACGATCAGGTGAATAAATAATTTATTTTTTTTTACACTTATAATACACCCACAAATATAAAATTATGGTACACATTATTTTTTAACCATTTTGTTTTTACAGGGAGGAAAAATCACAGATTCAATGCTTCTCATCAAAGAGAAACACGGTCCAGAAGCCTGGCTTTAAAATAGACAGTGTGCGGCAAAGCACGTTACAAATTTCCCTGCATTATATTAATGCACAAAATTAATATAATGTCATAAAAAAAATTTACCAAAGCTATGTCAATCCACCTTGTGAATGATTCCACTGAATTTAGGATCAACATACGTCCATCATTGAAATACAATTTTTTTTCATCCAGGAAAAATTTATTTAAAAAGATCAACTTGCAAAATTACTGCAAACGATGATTTTTTTTTAACAACTTATGTTTATGATTTTTATTTTCATAAACTGAAAAATATTTTCAAGTATTTTGGATGCAAATATTCACAATACGTTGCATTACAAGAAAATTGTATGTATGAAAGTTGCATCAATGCTGAAAACAAATTTTGATATTTGGTATAATTTGAAGGAGATTTTCAACATCAATAATTGATAAAAATTTCGATATCATTTTGGTACTATATTTTTTATCATAAAAATTATGGAAAAACGTAATTTTTTTTCTTGTGATGGATATATGGTAACCCTATTAAATTATAACATTATTACAATACTTGAAAAAGAACGCTTTCTTGTTTTGTGACACCGGCTAATTAATTGGAATCGAAAATTTTTCCAATATTTTCAGTGTGCGTTAAATCATCTTTGAACAAGATGTCACTAAAAGATTTAATTTGGAAGAAAAATTTTTTTAGCTAAACTGCAACTAAAATGTCACTGGTTTTACAAAAATAAATGGCTCTTAACAGTTCCATGCTTAATCGACGAGACCGTTAGTTCAACTTTACAAGGTATTAAAACTATTTTTTCTCAGGATCAGGTTGCACTTTTTTTTTTAAGCGATCAATGGGTTCTAATGGTTACGAGGTACGACTAAAATAGATTGTACTGTAATAACCTTTGGAAAAAAAGTAGTGTATTATCATTGATGGAAAACTTTTGTTATTAAACATAACAATTGCTCGATTCCGTTGATTCGCAAAAGTTGTACAGGCAACTCTCAATTTACGAACGTTCCGTTTATGCAGTCGCTATAATAAACGTTGCAATTCATACAAATAACTTATTTCTTTCTATTTCAGTTAACATTACATATTTATGTTATGTAACAAGATAAACCATAATGCTTACATGCAAAATTATAAGTTTGTCACCGCCATAGTATAAAATGCCAAGCCTCGTAATAGGCAATGTATGAAATTAGCATTGGAGTAGTTCGGTTAAGCAAAAATATTCGGTTAGGTTTAAATCTAGGCCTTAAATTTGGATTTTATTTTTTTAGAGAAGATGTAAACTAATCTAAACAGTTGTATACAAGATGTTATTTCATGCTTTGCCAAAAGAGGCTACGCGTTCTATATGATATAAACATATTTGATGTTTAGTACATGGTTTCAATGCAATCAAATGTTAACCTTTACACTATAGGTATCGTAAAAAAGTTGAATTCAAGACACAAAATGTATGACCAACGTCTTGGAACGAAACTAGTTTGTAAATCAGGAGTTGCCGGAATATTTAGTTTCAGAAGCACTAGATTTTTAACAGCCTATGTGTATTTCCTGACAGCATTTTTCTGAAATCGGCGATGAAATTCGTCGTCAATTCCAAATGCTGCTTTGCTACCTCCAAAAATTGGTTGGCCAACAACTCAATGAAATTAAAATTCCATATAGTTTTTGCGTTTAAAAAAACCGAATTAAACAACAACAGAATTGATAATATGCAACAAAGTTCACCAGGAAGAAGTGTTTTGAAACATGTTTATCAAAATAGGGAAGACTAAAAAAAAAAAAAAATTCCGATAAAGTGGTAATTTTTTACAACAAAAAAAGGTGCTAAACCGTGACTACGTGGATCAAATAAAGAGTTTCACCTTTTAAAAAATAAAATAAAATATCACATGTAAACTGCATTTTTTTCTCTTTTTTTTTGTAACAATTATTTCTTTTAAGCATGTCGTAAATTGACATCAATAAATAAAAATCACTTTCCAATAACCAAACAAACGAAAAAATTGATTCGGAAAAACATGTCATGCGATCACTTTGTGTTCCGTCAATACTCAGATTATCGTCGTTATCATGTCGACTACTACCTATTACCCGTGATAACCTTTTAAATGAACAAAAATTAAAACTCAACAAAAAATAAACCCTTAATATACAACACAATTATTCATAAACTCATATCAGCATTAATAACTCGTCCATTATATTCAAAATCCTGAATTTTTAAAACACATTCATCAATTGGTTTTTCTATCAATCGGCAGAATGTTTTGAACAATAAGTACATTTTTTGAGCAACTGAACCGTTTTCCTGTCAAAAAATGCTTGTTGTAATAAGACCAGTTAGGAAAAACATTTCAAAATGAAATTACCGGCACGTGTACATCACACGATGAAACTAAAGCGGTATTGTTTAACCAGAAGCGTATTTTAACGGACGACTGATCATGTTGTTTGTTGTCATTGCTTCAAGTTCCCACCTGTTTTAAATCACAAAAAAACAACATGTACGATTGCAACCAACAAAATTCGAAACTCGTTACTAGTGAACACGGAAAAAACAACAGCCTCGTGAATCCTACCTAAGATCAGCAGGTAGTATTTTTTGATCTAACTGATGTTCAATAACCACTAATTTGCACAAGGTTTTCAGAGATGGAGCTGAAAAACGAAACAAAATTAGAATCAACACACTTAACAAGACTGACAACAAGACTAACCAGTAGAGTCGTACCGAAATCTAGGACATGGAGATCATTATGATCCATCAACGTAGGATCGACGCCTTGCTGCATGTGTTCTAACGGGATTGGCTGAACACCAGCTGGATAAGGACTGCCAAATAATAAACTATCCAATTATAAAACTGAAACATTAGCGGGCGACTCTTATTCGGCCAAGTACAGTTAAGCTTCCTATAACATTCTACTCCTCGATTTTACACAACAAGCATTCGAGAACTCGAAAAATGCCGTTTGAGAAAAAGGGCAAAAACTTCTGGCACCTTCAAATTTTTAAGATTAAAACAAATTCCTGTCAACTGTCTATTTATAGAAGGCAAATGAACAAGTTTTACAAAAAATTCTGTTAACTTTAGTTGACAGGCCTCGAGTCAACGGCTAATTTAAAAATGAAAACAAGAAGTTATTCCAAATAGCGTGCTAATTTATAAATGTTTTTCCAAAGTTCAGCATCTTTTCCATTGTTTTGGAAGTGAAACAAGTGAGTTTTACAACCAGGAAGTGAAGCGACAAACAAAGAAATCACAAAAAATTTCAGTTTAACAATATTCGAATTCCACATTCTTTTTCCCAAAAAGTGCAAAAGTGCAGATTTAAGGCAACCCAATTTCTTTATGCTATAGACTGGTCTAAAAGGATTCCATAGATGCATTTTAAGGCATAACGATTTAAGTGGGTTTGCACTGTTTTTCCACCCAACTCCTGAATTTAACCTAACAAGCAAAACTCCAACAACAAACGCTTTTCAGTGGTATCATTATTACACATGCATATTACAGAACGCTTTGTTAACTGTATGTTCTCAAGTTTAACTAAAAAACATTTATTAAATTTTGATACGCTTGGAAAACTTGCCTTGTGCCTCCGAATAAGAAGAGACGATCACCAACGATGCAACAACACTGGCGTCTTCGAGGACATGGACCATAACCATGAATTTTCAAAAACGACCAGACATTCGTAGCTAAAAAAAAAATTGAACATCCCACCATCAAAAAAATTGTCAAAACAAAAATAATAATAATAATAAAAACAAAAACAAAAATTATTCAAATAACTAAATGAAGAGAAAATTCTCACCTGGGTTAAATTGATATATATCCCCAAAATGAATGCCATTATTTAATCCATTATAACCACCAAATATGTACAAGCACCCTCGATAATAAACTGTGAACAATAAAAAGATACGAATTGGTATTAGAAAAAAACAACGAATTCGATCCAAACATTGAAACAGGAAGTTATAAAAACAAAATTATACATGCAGAATGACTTCTCCTGCCGAGTGGAAGGATCCCACTAGTCCTAGGCCTACTCCACGTGTTTGTAACCGTGTCGAGATACATGATTAAGTTACAGTAAATTTCATTCGGCGAATGGTACGGACCGAGAAGATCACCCCGGCCACCGTACACGTACATACAATGACCAATAGCCGTTGCGGAATGAAAATCTCTCCACCTCGGTGGGGATCCCTGCAAATATCGACATTAAGATTTTTTGTCATTTTTGTACAAATCGTTCCAGAGTGCATCAAATTATCGTCGTCATCGTCAGGTTGTACTTTAATTCAACTCTTTAATTCATTTTTTTTACATTATTGTCTGGGTGGGTTTTTTTATTGCACTGCACAATGTTTCGCCTCCATCCTAGAGGCTTCGTCAAGTAGAAAAGAAAGATAAAAAAAAAGATGGAAGAGAAAACAGGGGAAGGGAGACACAAGTGAACTGTTTACATCTGCCATCTTTAACCAAACATTGACTATTGGTTAAAAATGGCTATGTAAACAGTTCACCTGTCTGTCTCTCTCCCACTTTTCTTAGAGATTGTTTTGTAAACAGTTCACACACTTTCCATTTTTCCTACCCCTCTTTTCTACCTGGCAAACCATCCAGGAGGAAGTCAAAAAAAAAATTAAATAAAAGACTAATCTAAGGAGTCGGTGATAAGAAAAGACGAAGAACTCTTCCCAGTGAAGATTTTACTGATGATTAATTTACGTAGAGTAAAAAATTATGCTTTTGTACCTTAGTTGCCACGTAATACCAAGTGACGGTTGGGAAATGTAAGGCGTGTACGTCTTGCGAAAATTGGTCTTCCTCTTCTTCGTAACCACCAAATATGTACATACGATGATTGATTACGCAAGCAGAGTGCCCATCTCTCGTACTAGGTAATGGACCGTTGACTTGAACCTGGGACCATTTCAGTGTGGCTACACACCATTCACCGAATGTTACACGTTATTTTCAAAACGTAGCGACAACACTGTATTATGGCCAAAAAATAAACGTAGCTTACCGACATCAAAGCAATAGAGTTTATTACACGCACGAGCATCATTTCGGCCACCCCATATATAGGCTTTGTCCATATAGGCTACCGCAGTGTGACCGTATCGTTGAAATGGTATTTCTTTACGTTGCGAATCGTTGATGTCAGGTAAAGGTAACAAATACCATCTATAGGAAACTGCTAGGGCAACATCAACACCAGTCACTACATTTAACAAATAGTACGAAACAATTCAGCAATGAACCTTTAAAACTCAAGTTCATACCAGTATTCAGAATGTGAACGTCCATTGGTCGTAATTCACGATAATCTTCTCCGGTGCAATAACCACCAAAAGAAAAAACTTTGTCGCCAATAGCAACTGCAGCATGGTTCACTCGGCGCGGTCCGCCTTCTAAATGCACTGTCCAGTGCATTCTAAAAAAGGTGGTGTCTGAAACAAAATTCAAATAAAAGTGAAACAAGACTAAACCAAACTTCCTGCTATCTATTCATCCATGTGTCAATATGCCAATTTTAGGCATGGCAACTCGAGCAATTTGTGGACTATGGCTATGTCCTGTATTTCTGAGCTTAACCGCGGTACGAGACATTCTACCGAATTTTCTTGCTATACGATACTTCATAGCCCGACATTCATAATTGTAATTAACAACCATAATAAATGTGAAAATCATAAATTTTATAGAACACTATATTTGCAAACCAAACCACAAGGGATGTAATGTCAATAGATTGGAATGAAATTAAAAAAACAAAACAAAAATAGTCTATGAATCATTATATACAAAAATAATTACAGACACATATCAAATATACTTGTTTTGTTTTTACTTTATTACTCTAGTCTCTAAACCCATTTGCAAATCTTAATATAAGAAATTATAATGCATAAAATTCATATCAATGATTCTGATTTTTTAGGTGAATTCTTGCCAAAGTTACGATATGCAACTCCGATTTATGATCATTAATTTTCACTTCTCGGTTCAAATACAGCAAAATACTTACATATAACCCTTTAAAGTTAGTAAAAATAAAAAACAGCCTTTTTTTCACATAGATATATTCAATTAATTCACTATGTGCAGCTAACTTAACTTTACTTCAGCAGGTTCCATCAAAACAATATAACCCAGCACCAAAAATATAGGATATGGCGCGCCAAACGTTAACATATCGACTAAATCTATATTATGGTGCACCAACCACATCATAAGTCATTAAAATTTTGGAAATAAACCATTGTTCGGTTTAAAAACAATATTAAACACCGTTAACATTGTTACCTGGTAATTGTTATTGTCAGTATTACTGGTATTACTTGAGTTTTCAGCTAACGATGGATGATAGTGTTGCAGTGGCTAGTGATCCAACATCAGACACTATTTTTTATGAATTGGTAAAGTCCTGATTGACAAGACGAATGAACTTTTTTTTTATTTCTAACAATACTAACATGTAATTTATTCGTAATAAAAGAGCATTGGAGATTTAAATTGCGTGAGCTAGTTTCTTATTTTTTAACTTCTTTGATAACCACAAATCTAAGAAATCCCAAACGGTATGTGCATTACGTACAGGACATTCCGTGGTCACCTATCACCTCTACAATTATTGTCTAACTATGTAATCAGAAAGATATCCTAATGCCATAAGCTAATTGTTACCTAATTCTTAGTGGAATTATAAAAATATGAAAAAAAAAATACCGAATTGGTAAATTCTAAAAGTAAACCATTTTATAATTGAATAAATGTAACATTATATGAAGTAAATTGAGTGAAATCGTGATTCTATTATCCATTTTTTGTATTATAGTTGCAGGACATTGGCCATTGTTCACCAGGAAGTCTGAAATGTCCCGAAGAAGTAACTTCGATCGAGATGGTGTTTCGACCTATCATAAGTTTGCAGCAGTTGTCCCTGTTTGACAACTTGACCAACCTTGTGATTATCGAAACAAATCTTGAAACACTCGATGGAATAAATAACTTGAACAACCTTATTGAACTCTGGGTTGTGGAATGTAATATAAAGGTATGTCAACCCCAATGAACTAAGTTCATAAACCATTAATATATATATATATATATATAATTAAACAAAAAAACCTTTGTTGATCATGTAGGAAATACAATATTTGACAAATTGCTTGAAGCTCAAAAGACTTTATTTATACGATAATGAGATAAAGCGTATTGAGGGATTGGAAAAATGCAGTTATCTGGAAACTCTGTGGTTATCGAAGAATCGGATTTCTGCAATCCAAGTTCCAATAATTCTCTATACATTAACCTTTATTTTTACAATAATTTTGTATGAAATACTTTATAAGGATTTTTCTTGTTTCGTTTCAGGGATTGGATCATTTGTTACATTTGAAACACCTGAACTTAGCAGACAACTCAATAACTCAAATAGGTATAAAATAGGCTTATTCTTTCTTTCTTTCTGCATACATTAACTTAATACCTGCTTAACGCTGTGAATTCATGTTTGAAAACTCGAGCACCAACCTAAAAAGTACTTGACCAAAAATGGTTTCCAATAAGAATGAATAGAACTAAAATTATTGTTCCAAAGTTTGGTATGTTGGTGCCAAAATTAAGTGAAAAGTGATAATAAAAAAAGTAGTTAACAGCAATCTATTAATAATTATCAAACAAATTGAACACAAACAAAATATGTTTAGTGTAATCGCCGAATTTATACAGACCCAGCAGCTCAAAAGTAGGTTTACAGTGCAAAAAGTTGAGCGCAAGACTTTTTAGATAACAGCATTTTAACATTAAATAAAAACAGTATTGTTTTGAAAAAATGTTAATAAAACAGCATAAGATCAAAGAATTGCTGTATTTGTGTATCGATTTTAAACCAATTTTAATTTCAGGGCATTCGCTACAAAAAAATTTACGATTGGAAAGTTTGAACCTATCAGGCAACCAACTTTACTTTTTCAGGGTAATGAGCTGCACTGACCGATATTAAGTTGTTATATATTTTTTTCTTGTAATTTCAAATTAATCACTTGCAGGATATATTCGCTCTTATGCTATTGCCCAAGCTGAAAATTTTATCCTTTGCCCACCCTCAGTATTGTTACAATCCAATAAGCAGCATCTGCAACTATGTGACATGTGTGGTTTATCATTTTACTAAACTCAGAGCCCTAGATGGACACATTCTAGAAGAACAAGATGTTTTGAAAGAACTTGAGGTAATTCAAAACTCAAGACACTGGCACTGTTTTAATGATAAGCCTATAAAATTCTTATTATAAACGTTTCATATTTGCAGTTTGTATGCATGAAAAAACTGTATTACTCGATGAAAGCCAATGCAATACACTGGCGGCAAGCAGAGGCCCAGAGAAAATTGGATGAAATCTACGAGCAGCTCAAATCAAACATTTTGCTTGAAATCAGAAAAACGGTGTTTAATCTCAAAGAAGTAGGTTTTATTTTAGCATTGGTGTTAGTCAGGAACCGAATTCACTTTGAAAAGCATAATCTTCATAACTGATCACCAGTAATTAATCACAAAGAATAATGTTTTACTTTACTGGGTAAATCTTAACACCTGCACGACGTTTCGTCCCCTTCCTACAAACTTCATCAGGTGAGAAAGAAACGAAGGAAGCGTGTGGTTGAGATGGCCATGAGAACAGCTCCATCTGTCTCCCACATTTCCTATTCTTTCTTAACTTACTTTCTTACCTGACATAGTCCCTAGATGGGAGGCAAAACGTTGGTGGAGATGTTAAAAAGGTCTACCTATTGTAAGGGTGAACCAAAAATTCCCTTTAAAAATTTTCACTGGAGACAAATCAAATTGTCTTTAACAACAATTTGTTTCAAAACAAAGGCAGAACGATTAGAACGCGTCTACCAATATCTCACGAGCAAAACCAATCTTTCCGACGAGAACATCAAGAAAGTTCTCTCCCGATGGAACAACAGAAATTCCGAAATCCTACGTAATCACGAAGAATATGAGAAACAACAAACTGCGCTTATGGAACATCTTCAGTCCTGGAATCAGAGAGAAATGAAGTACAGTACTAAGAAGAAAAAAAAAAACCAAGACCATGAAAAACAAATCTAATTCATCGATTCATTTTGAATCATTCGGGTTTTTTCTTTTAAACAGGTGTACCGAACATTATACATCTGCCTTGAAACATTTGAAACACGATGCCCAAGACGAAATTCTAATGTTATTCATGGAACACGAAACATTGGGTAGCGTGCGCCTCGTCAATGGAAGCGAGAGTGACAATTGGTTCAATTTGTGCAGAGATCTTTTGCTGGCGAGATTTTGTATGAACCAGTACCGACAGTATCGAATATCCGGAGTGAGAATGAAGAAATGTGCAAAAATCATCAATCATTCGTTGCGTTTGCGATTCGAGGAACAAACAAAGAAAAGACTGTCCGAGTTACCCGAAAGGTATTGCTGCATATAATAAAATGCCGAATTCTGTTTATTTAGTGAGTTCGGAATGTTAAATTTTCTTTTCAGCGACAATGTTGACAAAAAGACGAGATTCCTATTTTTGATGCAAACGGAAGCCCATGATTACACCCAAATTGAAAAGGCCCTATCCATCATAGAGTTTGGACTGAAAAATATCAACGCAGTAATATTTTGAATTCTAATCGATTGATAAAATTATCAACCACAATCAACTTAACCACCATCATATTTAACTAAAAATTTTGTCTCATAGAAACCAGAAAGGATTGCACTGACTAACAACCTGTACCATGCGGATAAATGGCGACTGAATAATACCGATAACATGGAATTGCGGACAAAAGGTTGTTCCATTAACTTGATCTTTGGTGAATTTCGATACTGGCTAAAAACAAACAAGAAACTTTGATGACCAATAGTAAAAATAACCATTAAAAATGATGGCGATTGTTATATTCCACTGAAGTGTAATTACACAGAAATGCTAACATTGATCATTTCAGGTCGACTTATCATCGTGCAAACATTTTTTGACAGCCATTTGAAAATTCACAATTACGAATCAAAGTAGATATTACTATCCAACTACTAGTGTACCGGTATTGAATCAATTAATAACAATAATATTTTTCTTCATTTTTAAAAGATCTTCCAAGGACCTGCTGATGAATGAAGACTTGATAAAACAACCGATAGCCATTAATCACATTCGCTTAGGACGTACGATACTGATTTTTTGTTGTTCTTATCACGTATGATCATCTATTGAATAATGTCTCTGTTTAAAACTGTTTCTAGCTACTGGGCAACCCATAGCCTCGTGTTCTTGCGAACTAAGAAGTTACGAATATTATTTAACCAATCCGGCAATCATCGTACCAGAGTACATTATAGACTTTGAATACATTAGCGAGGTGAATACTACGTATTATGTCTTCTTTTCAAAGAAATGTTTTTCAACTAAAATATATTCTCAGTAACTCAAACGGTTTGCAGGTATTTCATCAACAATCACCGTTTATTCTCACCAAACAAAACGACGTTTGGAACTTTACACCCGATATGTTCGTTCATTCGTTTATGTGCTACTGTAATGACCTAGTGAAAAACCAGCCATTTGAATTCATGCACAGTGAAAGTACAGAATCCAAGTAAATTTCTTAAGAAAAAAAAGTCCTTACATTAACAAAAATTTACGTTAGAAAACCATTACATTACAAACTTTACATTAACAAGAATTCCCTAAACTAAAAATATTTCTCTGGACAGACGACTATCTGTTTACGAATAAGTTTCATTCAAAACTTTGTTCTTTATACATGTTCTGTGTAAATTGGATGTTTGTAAACCGAGGGTTGCCTATAGTGCATTACAAGTACATTACAAATACTTGTACATACTCTTACTATATACCCTACTTACTATCTATCAGATACCATAAGCTTGTGCAGCTAAGCTTATGGTAAGCTTACATAAGCTTGTGCATGTTTATGCATGTTGTGAATAATTCCATTCTTGATTTCTGAACGTTTCGATTTATGCAAATTTTTGGATTTAGGTGAATTTTGATTTATGCGAAATTAAATTTATGCGATCGTTGAGTCATTCGATATTTGGTTTATGCCAGTTTTGAGTCATTCCATTTTTGATTTCTGCAATTTTCGATTTATTTATTTATGTATGCGATTTTTTTTTTACATTGGGGTTACATAGTTATATATTCATGCAAAAGACTCATGCGGTTCTCGTTTTATGCGTTTTTTTGGTACACTGGACCAAAAAATGTATATTCTTACAGTATATTATCATAAACGAGTGTAGATAGATGACAGTATACATTCAATTCCCAGCACACAAATTCACTCAAGTATAAAAAATTGGGACAACTTACAAAAATGGTTGTTGTTTTTACATATCAGGCCACTGTGTGTTGGATGGGACGATCTCATTCACCTTACATGCAACACCACATTGACTCATCTGACTGAACTCAATCTTCACGGGTACCAAATCCAAACCTTTCCACCACTAAGTCCACTAGAAGCATTGACTAAGCTCATCCTGAGTTTCAATTGTTTAACAAATTTAAACGGTGTAGCCTATTTGGTAGGTAGTGGTCATGCTACAAGTCACATAACGTTTAAAAGATTAGAACAGAATTTCAAAATAATTAATTTGATTTATTCACAGAACAATCTAGAAGTCTTGGATGTCAGCTTCAACTCTTTAAAAAGTCTTAGTGGATTACAGGTAATTTCAATGGCTTGTAAACATCCATCACATCCGTAAATGGCCTTGCCATTCGTCCATTACCGTAAAAGACCTTAAGTGGAGTTAAATTACAAGATTTTCTTTGGCTTAATTGGTCAAACCATTTAACATTTTTCAAGGCAGTTCCAAAATTGCAATACTTAGATGTCAGTTTCAATGCTCTGAGCAAATTGATGGAAATTGTCCAGCATTTGGAAATGAATGTTCCAACCATAAAAACACTGAACCTTCACCACAATCCAATTGAAGAGGTACAGCAAATGCTTATGTGTATAATAAAAGTGTGAATTATTAAATTTGTCCCCCTCAATAATACAGTAATCTATCACCAATAAAAAATTTTGAAACAAGTTCTTTTTTTTTGTTAAGACCTTTGTTAATAAGGTCTGTTTAAACTTTGTTAAGACGTCCTGAATTTTCTAAGACAGTCCAAATTTTTAGCCCCGTTTCCCGAATTTGTTTGAGGTTCATTCGGAACAGAATTTGTCATGACTTATTTTATTCAGGACATCAGTTCAGTCCCGAATTCGTCCAAGCCAATCTGGTTTGATAACATTTTGTGAATGGAATTTTTATAGAATAGAAACGTCAACATTTACATCTAATTCAATAAATCGTATCAATAAATATCGATACAGTGTTTTAGAAAGAAATCCTAGCTTTTATACCTCCCTCGTTCACTGTCCCAGATTGGGGGTTTGGAAATCTGGTTACCTTATTTCAATTTCTCTACAATGTTTCGCCTCCCTCCTACAGGCTTCATCGGGTAAGAAAGAAAGGTAAGGAAAAAAGAAAAGTGCGAGAGATACACAGGTCAACTGTATGCACAGCCTTCTAACCACACTAACAAACTCTTCCGCCACTCTCATATTTTCTTGTTTACTTGACAAAGCCTGTAGGGTAGAGAAAATACGTCTTGGAGGTGTAGGTCTACCTGATCAGCAAGGTAGACCAGGCCAGGATGATTTGCTTTGAAAACATTTTACTGGTGATAAATTTTGGTGTATCAGAGTAGCAGGTAATTTTCGATGTTGAATTGCCAACTGTTAATTGTCATTTGTAGAGTCCCAGCGTGAGCTTGCTACTGAAAAGAACACTCACAAATCTCGAGCACTTCAATGGCAACAACATTCACGTCAACGATGGACGATTCTCCTCCAGTGGCCAGCACATGTTTCAACTAGATCTTAAAAAACTTAATCCTCACATCAGTACATCTCATCACCCTCATCCTAGCTTAAGTTTACGCAGTACGCCATCAAAACTGCTTAATTTCGGCAAGTCGCTTACCCAGATGGAAGCGACGGTACTTTGGTACACAAAGGTACGGTTACAAACAATATCAAAAATTTACGCTTGACCAATCGAGTTGTTACTTTCAGATAACATCCATCAACTTATCCGATCAGTGTCTGGAAAGTCTACATGGAATCGGTAAACTAGAGAATCTCAAATGGGCCTGCTTCAGCAATAATCATATTTCATCATTACAAGTACAGCAAACAAAATGTTGACAGTTTGTAAAAGATGACATTTCTTCATATCTTAACTGTTGTTGTTTTGTAGCCACTGAGTCAGTGCCAACGTCTGGAAGAACTTTACATTAACAACAACATCATCACTTCACTGTCGGGAGTAGAATATCTCAAAGAACTCATACGCTTGAATATCGATCACAATCATGTGGAAAAATTAGTAACGTTCGAGATATTTTCTTTACCCTTGCAAAGTTTTTCAGCGAATTTCAATTGCATCTTATCTTTGACTGGGCTGGAACACTGCAGTTCGTTGACAGAACTGAATTTGATCAGCAACCGAATTTCAAGTTTGAGCAATCTGTTACCGACTAAGGTGAACGAGTTACTTAAGACTAAATCATGTAAGAATTAGGAATGAATTTGAATATTGTTTGTGTACAGAGTCTTCAGTTACTTCTTATCCTGATGCTTTCTGGTAACCCAATTTGTGAATTCAAAGATTATCGCAGCACTGTGCTTTTCAATGTTCCAGGGTTGTTAGGATTGGACGGTACCATAGTCGTAAGTTTCACTACAGTAACTCTTCTAATTTTATATTATAAATAGCTCGTCAAAAGTGACTGGAAAGTTATTTATTCATTTAACTTGTATTGCTTCGCAATATTCGTTACAGTATCGATTTCGGTATGTGTTTTGGCATTTTCACACATGGTGAGGTGGTGCTAGTAAAAATACAGTGACACTGCCACACAGTGGAATTTTCTAGAAAATTCTTGAAAGTTCCGTTCTAGAAGGTTCTCTTTCTTTATGCCCAGGTGCAAAAGAAAGAACCACGTGATGTTTCTTGTCCAATGGCTATAACTGGTGAGGAGTAGTAGTGAGGAGAAGTAGTAGTAGTAGTAGTAGGAAAGAAGGTCGTGCTCTTTTATTATAATATATATAATATTAGGATATATATAAGTGTAGTTGCTTGTTTTCATCAAAAGTTTTGAAATTATTCAATGTGTATTTGTCCAATTGTATTTTATTCTAACAGGATGTTACATTTTTAAATTAATAGATAAATAAAAAATAGGATAAATGACATCTGAAGAGTTACCTGATGTTTTTATGGACGGTGATCACCCTTGTAAACAATAGATTCCTCCTCCCCTCCACCTTTCATGTTCATTCACAGTACCGTATATTTATTGGTTTTATAGTTTTTATGTATGATTGTATGCATTAAGTACTGTGTCACTGTAGCTATAATATAAACAAGGCTGTATTACTATCAGGAGTTTGGAACTGATTAAGCCAATTAATATTATCTCTTAGGGGAAAAATTAATTCGCCATTCTTACATATCGCTATTCGACCAGTCTCCTGAAACGGATTGTGTACGAATAACGGGGTTCCACTGTACTTGTACATCACACAAAGACTAATCCTTAGTTCTACCTACCTTGTCATTACATCACATTAAACATCATTTTCCCTATGGAATTTTCACCTTAATTTATTGATTTCTTTATCGTTTCATTGGAAACGATTTAAAAATGATTATATAATGATTTCATCAAATTTTACTTCAAAACTCAACACCTAACCCAACACTAAAAAATGTCATTTCTGAAAATGTCACCTTACTCCCAACGCTCATGGTTATTATAACCACCATCACCAATTTTAATGAAACAAAATTGTCCATGTGTAATGGTTGAAATATCTCCAACAAAACTTGTGCAATAACACAAATATATGCGTTTTTAAGGCTTATAATCATTAGCGTCATTTCTCATTGCACAAAAAAATATGCGCTTTTTACTATGTAACCAAGGGCTCTGGAAGTAAGGTGCAAAGGTGGTAACGCACTTATTACACCACTTTTGGTCTTGGTGTTTTACGTGAAATTTCATCAAATTGAAGGGCTCCGGGCAAGATAATGATAAGTCACACTTTTTTCACAAACTGATATTTTTACATAACTGTTTCTAGCTAGGTACTTCACCACTTGGATTTTCCAGGAAATGGCAGTATAATAGAGAATCACTTTCTTGATCGATATGGTACTCTACACTCTACAGTGTTTCTCACCAGAAAAACGACTCTCCTGAGCAATTTTAAAAATGCGGCTTATCATTAATTGCTCGCGAAGTCCTATAATCGAAGAGCTTTAATTCCAAAACGTCCTATAAGTCCATGAAAGTACAATTTTTCGGAAAACTTTTTTGTATTAATTTGACCATAGACTTTTGCATATAAACGTGGTTTTTGAGAGTGCTTTTCAGTAAAAAATAAATAAGTTTTGAATCTTGAAAATGAAATATTTGGAATCCGCGATGCAAAGGTAGTTTTAAACCTCGGAAATGATCAAAAAGTGGAGATAAAACGTTTTTTGGAAATAAGCTCTTCAATTGTCACTACCAATTTCTTCTTTCGAAAACTACATTATCGTTGACATCAACAACATTATTGTTGTTTAGTTTACGATAAATTTTCGTGTTAAACACACATTTTGATGTATGTATCATCCATCACCTTACGAAAAACCCGCACTGGTTTACAACCTACACAACCACCCACCAACACAAATTCTACACATGACAGAAACTATTCACTGCTGTTATCAGATTGCGTTAACAGATTTCTAGCACAAAATACTATTGATCCCCCCCCCAGCACAAATTAACATATATAATACAAAGATAAGCGTATAATTGAAGGGACTGGTGTAAAAGAGTGTTGTGCAAGATTTTTACAATTTCGAGGAAAACGCGTTTAATGATCTGAAATTAATCTATGGACTAATTCATACTTTTTGCACATATTGTTGTTTTACTCAAAATTTGAGAGTTAGAAAAGTAGATTTGCACCTAACACAGTTTGCTTCTAAGTCATTTTTTGACAAAAAAATGTTACAGTCGACCCTCGTTAAACCGCCCCCCTATAGATCGCCACGCCCGCTAAAGAACACAGAACAAATGTATATTCCCACACATTAAACCCCACCCCCTTTTTAAACCGCCAACTTTTATCGAGTACCACGGGCGGCGGTTTAAAGAGGTTCGACTGTACTTAACACCCTTTTTACACCAGGCCCTTCAATTCTGGACCATCATCATCAACTGTGCAGCATACAACACGCAACATTTTAAACCAGCAAAACTCGCGCTACATTTAGCTTTATCCATCATCATCGTCGTCAGGCGTAGTCAGCAACACTGATGAGATAGAACGAGCCATTTTGAAATTCTAAGGGGTGAACGGAAGAAGGAGTTATAGATGTATATGTGTGTTATCTCCATAATATTTTTTTCTTTTTCTGTCTTTCTCTCTCTCTCTTTCTTTCTCTCACTCTCGTTCCATCCGCCTTTAATTTTAAACTCCATGGTGGAGAGTAGTGCGCTTTTGCTGGTGCTGCTGCTGCTGCCTCCACATCCAGCTGTTTGAGTTGGGAACAGAGCCAGCCAATACGAAGGCCGCTCCTCTCTCTTACTCTGTGTGTCAATGAACTAGGAGACTGTAAATATAATGAGCGACAACGAATCACGTGTTACGCTTGCCAACAAAATGCTACTTCTAAATCCTCCGCGCTGTTGTTTGACTCTTCGTGAAGTTTTAATCAACTGGCTACCCTACCTTTAACACGACAAAAAAATAAAAATAAATAAAGTTCGTAATCCGGAACCTAATTTTTTTTTTATAATGTTACAGTAACTGAAACAGTGAAAATGTACCCATTGTCTTGACACAACCTGGTGCCGAATTATTAGGTTACCAAAATAAAAATTCTGGCACTGTTCAAATGGCGTGTCATTGAGGTGACAATCATCAAGTGTCAAACACCTGCTAACACTTTCATTTGGTAAATATGTAGGCTAATGTATATTCTATTGAGAAAACAGGTAAAAAAAATAAAAAATTTAAAAACAAGTATAATAAGAAAAAAAAATTGTTTTTAGTACAACATTTTAACCTGGCTCGATACTGTGCTTTCGTTTTCAAATTAAATTTTAAAAGTAAAAACAAGTACATTAAAAAATGCTTTTTAAGCATACTCTTTATATACTGGAATACAGCGTCAGCCATATTGGTTTTTAATTAAGAGCATATACGGAGTGACACTCGATACACTAAGACGAATCCATAAACACCTTATTCATCAAAATCCACCCAGTTGTCAACACGAGCATTGGCTTAACGATGCACGTGTTGAAGTATGTGGTTGTGAGCGTCAGCAACACTCTACGAGAAAAAAACTCCACCTTCACGTGACATTTACGCGATATTGACACCACGTCGATCGGTCTAAATTTAATAGGATTAAATGTACCGCGGACTGTGTCAACGTTTCAAATTTCAGCTTTCTGGGATGTCGGAAAATTGATCGAAATAAACCGCAAAGATGTTGAAGCGTGCGCGCGCGCACACAGAGAAACAACGGACAAGCCAAGTTGAATAAAAGGTTGTTGTAAAAACTTGGATAGGGGGATACTTTTAGATAAAGCTGGAATTCGTATCAAGAACTGTTATTTATTGTTTTTCATAATGTGAATAATGGGTTGTTATATTATTATTATTAACTATGTCTCATTGGGAGGTTAATACTACCAACGTTGTGAATCATCGACGATAAGGATCTTAGAATGGTTATCATTATCGGACCAGACAGTTTTTTAGATAAAAAAAATATATTGCACAAAAAAAAAATAAATATGAATTGTATATTTAAATAAAAGATTACATTTATAACTAACACATCTTATCATTGACGTACATGGTTTTGGTATGCGCGTCAGATGGCGCTAACGGTTGGTGGTCCAGATTAGGGTGTCGTCAATTTACCAATTTGTTTTTCATATATTTTATTAATCTCAAATATTATGAATACTGAACAATAAAATAATATTAATTTCGTGATTTTTTTTCTCTATGAAACAAATATTATTGAATAGTAACTGGTGGTGTGCCAAGGAAACGTTGCAAAATAGAGTGGGAATGACTGTGTCAATACAGGACTTCCAATGACAAATAAACCAGATGAATTGATAGAGATGACAATATATTTTTTTATTATAGTTCGATTTTATAGAAGCATTGAAATGTCATTATATACATGATTAATATTAATATCTTAATAGAAAAGTAAATTTACTTGAATATTTCCAACCCATTATATGCCGAATGTCTGATTAATCTATATGT